>JAAAYG020041616.1:0-12923 GCA_009936455.2 Tomocerus minor
TCCCGAGCTGCCTCAGCTTCAGCTGCCATTGCTCTTTGCAATTGAACAGGCAGTCTTACGTCCTTTCTGCAAAGATGAAAATAAATCTGAGTTTAAGAACTTGAGGTATATACAACGAGCATATGCAATTGATGTGTATCAAAACAATCAATGGGTCAATTGCAATACGTACCCCGAAAGTATAAAATAACATAGGGAGGTATTATAGGCTTACGGAGTATCTATCTATGTTAATTTGATACTTTGGGGTACGTATTGAAATTGACCCACTTTCTCCGCACCAAAACTACGTTCATTGTGCGTTTATAAAACTCTCGTAGAATACAGGACAATGTTTGAAGTGGACTTGCCATAAAGTTTCACAAAAATGCTAATTGGGGAAAACATTTGTCAAGAACAGGATATTTGGCTGTCCATCCCATTGTGATATTGTACTGCGCATGCAAGTTCCAAAGAAGTAAAACTTGAAAGTAAATCGGAAAGGAGAGGCTTCATTTTGTTTTAAATAATTTTGTCAACAATCCAGCAAAAGAACACCTGGGGTAGTCCCCGGAATATTCCGGTTCGTGAGTGTGAGCGAATCAGGAATTAATTGCCGATTGTTTAAAGACAATGCTTAAATAGAGTTTTTCAGAGTCTTCAATTTTCACTTCTTTGGCACTCATAGTATAGTATACAAACTGACAAAATCATTGTCTACCAAGCAAAAACTCAATGCTTATTAAATTTTAAATAAAAAATGAATGATACCGTACATTTCGACTCGTTCAACTTTGACCCCCCAAGGATCTGTTGCTTCATCGAGTGAGGCTTGCATAGTGTGAGAGATAGACTCCCTTTCCGAGAGTATTTCCGCTAAATTTTTTGTTCCTAAAACGTTCCTTAATGTAGTAGCTGCCAACAGCCTCGTAGAATGACTGAAATTTTTATAATCCCAAAACAAAAATCCCTGTTAATAATTGGGTAAATGGTGGGAGAATAATGGAGACAAAATATTAGTTTTGCGTTGTAATATATATATGTATGTAGTGACTATTAATAAGATTATCACCAATACTATTCTTAATTTCCATGAATGGGTTACTCTTTGTCATACACAATTACACAATTAATCGACCATTATGTGATGCTTTGCTCTTCTAGCCAGGTTCACTTCTGGGGTTCGATCATCAGTACGACTCAGGTTGTGTGATTGTAGCCTTGTGTGCTGAGAGAATCTATTAGTGCCTCATCTTTGTGATTAGCATTGATTTGGCTATCTTAGTGTTAATGTGTGTGTGCTTAATTTCCAAATGCTTTTTCTTTTACTGCTACTTTCTTACAGTAGTTTTCACAGTGATTTATTAGTATTTTAACGATGCATCAAAGGGAAGTCAAAGTTTGTTAGAGTTAGTTAATGAAAGTTAATTTGATGCGAAATTGTTAGTTCAATTATGTGCAAGAATGTCAAGTCACTTGCAGAAGTGCTAAAATTTACACCTAACGATCTCACAACTTTTACACAAGATTGTTAGATAACATTATAATTACTGAAGGTAAGGTGTAATTTTTAGGTTGTTCACCTGAAGTCCACAACATTTGATACGGCAACGGTTGGATTATACACACGATAGTACACAACTGCATCAACAGCTACTGTCACTGAATCGTGGGTCAGTATCTATACACCACACAGGAATGTTCAACAGATAAAAATTAATTCATATTATTAGACAATGGGTTCAAAAATATTTTTGTGGTGTAAATTAGTGCAAGATGCTTTTTTAAAGGTACATTTAAACAATAGCAGAAGTCTGAATTCTTCCCTTGGCAGGCAGCACATGCAGATGTACACATAATTAGTTGTTACTGTTTCTACAAAAAAATCTTTGCAAACGTACATCGGTATATACTGTTGTGTATGTGCGTGTAGTGCTATAGGTGTCCCAGTGATGTATCGCTACAGTTTCTCTTGCTTACTTACTCCAAAACAAAATAACTTTTTTGTGGCTCATTTCGGGGAAAGCACTGGCTGAAGTGTGGTGCAAGTTTGCGTTACGATATGAGAAGAGAAAGTTGCATGTCAACCCTGAGAGCTGTTTGCTACATTTCATGCAGTAGCTCCATCGCCATCAGCTACACTAACATTTATAAGGATTAAAATTAATGCCAGCTAAAAGATTAATTAACACTTGGACACTACCTCTATGAAATAAGTCAGCAAAGCATGAATGATTAATAATTATTCCCCACATGTCTAAAGCAGGCTACGTTAATCATGTTCATATGCCGATGTGCAAGGGAATGATGATGGTGGACACATTTTATTAGATGATATATATTTTTCATTCAAAAGGAAACTGAGTGCTCAAAAGCAAAGCAGGCACTGCGCATTGATGTTCCCGAAGATTCGAAAATGTTGCTTCTAACGTTTGTCCATGTCAATTAGTCCTTCGTTCGGAAGAGACTGTATACTAGATTTTGTAAAGAAAAATAAGGCTAACGTTGCGCATTGGTTGGGTTTTAAAATTGCAGGTAAAGCTGTTTTTCTTTTACTATTTTGGGGCACCGTTGTCTTAAATGAGAAAGTCTGTTAAAAGGTAGCCTAAATAAATTACCGGTTTGGGCGAAAGAGGAATGCTAGCAATAGAGCTATGGGCCTGATAATTTCATTTTAACAGTTAGTAACGTTTATCAATGTATCAATTAGTTTAGTAGGAGGAGTACGAATAGCGTACCTGTAGTCTTCAACATTATTCGTAGCCATTATTGGATTACTAACGCGGTAATAGGCAATGGCGTCAACACTAACAGTCACAGAGTCACGAGACAATACCTGACACAAGTAAATATTCACACAACTTATGTAACTTTAATGATTAAAAATATAAATTCTAAAAATAGACTATAACGACACTAAAATACGGATAAGTACGTTCTTGTTCTTATTCGTTCAGATCAAATCATTATTTATGAGCGGGGCATCTTTTCATGGATGTTATGATCACAAACATTCATGAAAACAGGGGGTCACTTTCAACCTGCATATATGGATATTGGGCCTATGGGGTTTTGAAATGCATTATGAAATTACAAGGTTCGTACCGCACCAGTTTGGTTACAATTATGTAAAATCTCGTCTTTTTTGTATTGAACTGCCCCAGGGGGTGATGCTTGATAGAGTTTCTAATACAGACTGGGGACAAAATCGTCAGTTTAAGGTTAGGCTCACGGTAAATAGATCCCAGGGCGGGGGAAGTCACCATGGGATCTATTTACCGTGGTTAAGTTAATAAAAGATAAAGCAAAATCGTCAGTTTTGTCCCCAGTTGAAAAAAGAGAAATTTTAATTTGGAAACATCCGGAAGGGCTATAACCTTCCTAGCGAAAATCCATGATAACAGGTTTACGAATCTTGATGAAATTGTGATGAAATCGCACGAAGAATAGCGTTGTCAGTCAGTTCAATTTTCCTGATATATTACCGTCACACTGGAATGAACCGAACCGATGACTACGCAAGTACAAACTCTTAATTCAAAATTTGTTTGCGAAGAAAATGTTTATCTTTGGACCTAATACCAAGAATAGATTTTTATCTAAGCCACAAGCTCGTGTAATTCACGGTTAATTATACGAAAGCTCAGTTATGTGCAACCTTGGATGCCAACTTCGAACGAAGCTAAATATTTTCCAACCAAACCAAAAAGCCGTAGTACAATGTACTAGGTAATGGTACTTATGTCCCAGGGTGTATAAAGAATATATTGATATGTCCAGTGTATTATATAAACGGCTTTTATTGCCATTTTATTTTGACTGCTTACAGTAGTCAAATTAGTTTAAGCAAATCTCAAAACTGTCTTATGAAATCTTTATTACAGCGAGAAGGCGTGACCGTTTACGACATTATTTGGCTCTATTTTTCATGTGCTAATGAAAATAAATGATACATTGATATACGAATATAAGTCGCTTTTGAATTATTATTGACCATTCTGTACAAAGATGTTTGTACAAAGAATTCAAAGTTCTTTCACCCTGTACTATACACGAAGAAATTTTTATGGCCATGTACTGACAAAAGCTTTCTCTATTTATAAAATCAAATCTACCTTCCAGTCAAGACGTATGGACTGTTGCCTTGCCTCCGCTTGGCCCCCGCTGGGCAAAGGGTATTTACTTAGTATACGTGTTATTACTAAGGCCCCAAGCGGAGGCAAGGCAACAGTCCATACGCCTTAGTAACAGATGCGAAAATGTTAGGTGAAATGCTGATGGTAGGATCACGGAAATTGGATCCCATGGTTACTTCCCCCGCCCTGGGGAAGTAACCATGGGATCTATTTACCGTGGGTACGATACGAGAAAATGCTATCTATAATGGTATTTCTTTAACGAATATTCAATCACGTGCATGCTTCATCTAGGTATATCCAATTATTTCCCAATCCATTTTCATTAGGTACTCTAATGCTCACACATGGGGTTTGTGCAGTGGGGATGCAAAGTGCGACTATGTCTATGACACTTTTAACTATTTAGCATAATCAAATTATCCATTGGCAGTAAACCAAACAGAGAAACCAAGAAAGCCAACTAACTACTATTATTAAAGGCAAAAAAGATGCTTTTAAAAAACGCCTTGAATGAAAATTTAAAAAAATAAAAGTTAGGTCTTACTTCTTGTGGTGGAACGTCAAAACTAACTGAAAAACAAGAATCAATCAAAGTAACCAATTAGAATTAGCAACGCATATAATTAATAGTTACAACTGTTGGGCATGAAATTCTGCGAATGGGATAGTCTGCTACAGCACTAGCACTACAGCCTATAATATAGGCAGGCCACCACCGTAATCTAATCCGCGCTCTCAGAATTCCATATCCAATAATTTTGTGTGTTACTTCTTTATTATGCCAAATAGATCAAAGTTGGAATTTGATTTATTCAAGAGCTACCGATAAATAGTTATGCAAAATAAAAAGCAGTGGATACAAGTGAATATTATATTTACCTGTACGTAAGTCAACACAGCGATAAGCATCAATACAGGGTAGAATAAAGAATATTCCTGGGCCACGAGCTCCTCCTCGTCTTAATCTGCCCAAACGAAATATCACGGCCCTTTCGTATTCTTGAACCACCTGAAACAAATTTTCGCTAATTGTAATGAAAGCAATGACAGCCCACTGTACCTCTTTATACCAATTTCAAAAAACGTTCCATGAAGTTATCCGTTCGTCGCAACATTTCCTATTTAAATACCCGCTTTCCCAAATCCCACTCCCTGGAGAATTTTCAAAAAAGGCTACAATACAATTTCCTTGTTTTTATTTTGTGCAGCTATTTTCATGAGCAAAGAGTATTCGTTTCAGGAGACCGAAGCCAAAACCAACAAAAGTGGCAAAATGCAGTGACATAAGATTCTAAAAGGACTATTGCATATTGGGTATATTAGCTGGTTTTAGTGCAATAACTGGTGACTTGACTGTTGTAGTTTTAATTTTATCGTTTTTCTAATATTATCTAAAACTACTTACTATTTTGATGGTCATTTCAAGAAAACCCAGATAAATCGGCCGAATTCTGGCATATACCTTTTATAACAATACAATACCCAATAATTCCAAAATAAAAATAAAAACTTGCCTCGGCACTACTCTTACCTTAAAGCAGAAGAAAATGGCAATGGGGATTGTGGCAATAAGTAACACAATTGCTCCAACTGTGGCAAGAATTTCTATTACACCAGATCCTTCCGGTTCGGCTGAAATTAAAAAGAAATAGGTAATGAACATGACATGGCCGTTTGATAAATCTCACGTCTCACTGTCTCACCCTCTTTCTCACTCATGCCAATGCAATCTCTTATTCCCAAAACTACAGGTACACTTTTCATCCACATCCCATAACATCATATTCATTTATAAGTTCTAGGGATCCAAAACTCATGGGAGAGAAAAGTGAGGATGTGACGCATACTAATATAAACAGAGATCTTGAGTATAATTCCCCTTGGAAAACTAGGAAATTAAAAAATTTCATTTACGGAAATTTAATGTCTCCTCCTCTTTATCATTAGACGGATTAGACTTATTATTAGGACGCTTTTCAGCCTTCCTGTATGAGCTACAGCTTCGACAGCTCGCTCCGTATTCGGGCCCGGTGTCCATTTTCTCCCTTCTGTGTTGTGACTAGGAACTCAATTGACCACTGAGAATGTATCTACAAACTGCCTGTACGGAGTCTACAGTTATTGATTAGTGTTTGACATCAGAGTGGATAGAGCACCCACAATTACAGCAGGAAATCAACCGTCCACTTAAATTCATTTAATTTCTGCCTTTAAATAGCACGACGATTTAAATTACGGCTCCGCTTTACACTGCCTAGGTTTGCAAGTAAGTGCAAATGTTTGTTTGGCACAGCAATTTTAGTTCCTAACTGTACTGACGTAAAAGTTTATAATTTTAAATTGGGCAATTTAAAATTACAAGGATCTATTGCAATGGATGCCTAAATCCTTTTCTTAAGGCTGCAGTGAATTAATTGTGTATCACGAAGAGCTGAAAAAGAAAAATGCTACACAATAGAATTATCTAGCAAGAACCGAAAGGAAATGCACTGAAGCAATGCAGTGTGTGTATGAATGCTGCTTACACGTTTAAAAACAGCATACGTAATGTATCGCAGATACATTCGCATTCACATCACACATGAACACACGTATTTACAAAGTAAATGTACATAATCCTAATACTAAGTATGAATTTTTTGCAAACAACACCAATTCTAGCTAGTACAGCTAATTATACATTACTAGGGCACCAATGCATTGCTTCAGTTAAGTTCAGTTTCGAAGATGTACATGTAATTCCAGGACAAAAAGAAGATATAGTTGTTGTGTTGTTGGTTGGGTCGAATTGTTTAGTATTGGCGGTGTAGAGGTGCCATAGGCCAAAATTATCCTGCCTGTTCTGTCAGATAATGGTGTACCGTATGAGAGGCCCTCTTGCACTCTAATATGCTGCCCTGTCGCATATCGTGCTCAGTGAACCATATATTTTTATTAATGTGATGCTTATGATATGATAGCTTGTGGTCGGCTACAGAGTAAACAATAGACAATAGCTATAGCCTTTGTGTCGTATGTACTGCACTAACCTAATCATAATATGCTAATGATCCAGGGAAGACTAGGACGCGATGCGATGGTGTTATCTTTGCATATGCTAGAGGAAGCGAGGGTAATCAGACACTATTGGTAATACCGAAAACAAGCCTGCAGTTTAATACTCTAAATTATTTACCCAGACATTCATTGCCAGTATTACGCCCTAAACTTATTACCAATATGTGGGATAAAATGGAAAGACGACCAAGCCTGAATGAGGAGCCAAGGACTCTTGGTTTACAATGAAACCCAAATGCATTTGTGAGCTCTATCGTACTATATATTCTCTGTTTTATTTTATGTGTTTACTGCGAAGACATTATCCTCGGCAGAGCCATTTATACCAGAATGCTCAAAACAGAACAATGGCAATAATTAAAGACGCAGTCCTTTGTGGGAGACCACCGAAGTGTGGTGTTAAGTTAACAATGTTTGACAAAGCTTATCTATCTATGTATATTTATAGTATCTGTCTCTAGCATTGGCATCACCACTCCTGCCTGGTTAGCAATACTGGACAGAGGCATTAATTATTTAGTAGTACCTGCCTGATAACCGATTCTCCCGCTAACACATACAAGACAGCATAGAAATATTGGAGCATAGCACACCAGAGCCAAGGCATTTCTGTACGAAACGTCTTTTCTGTAGTCAGCAGTAGTGCTCGTTGGTGAGTCAGTCAGTCATATGTCGTCGTACTGTTCCGAAAACCTCCCGATCTATTTTGGTCTCCTCATTCTCCTTACTGTGATACCGGATCCCTCTTTCCTCTCCCAATCTTCAGTCTGAATAGACATCACTCATTCAGTTTATTCAGGCTTGGGAAAAGTCTAAAGGAATATTTTTTACTATTATGAATATTACGTCTTGGCACTGACTCTTAGAGTGGGATTCATTTATCTATTATTACAAATTGCTATTATTGAAAAATCTTAATACTTCACCTTTAAGTCAATGTTGACGGGCTACCACCACGACCAGCAATTACATATTATAAGTAACCATAAATAATATGAGATAAGTTATGTCTGTAGAATAGAGCAACCTGCCATTCCTCCAATGGTTAATTTTTGAAACTGTCACGGCCGACGAAATGGCTTTTACGTTCAAAAATACGGACTATTGGTTGATTTTGTTGGCAGTAGAGCAGTATTTGAAATTTTGTTCTGCCTACTGTGCTGTGTGACCTTAATACCGTAGCAATTCCTTATGCACTACGGTATACCCTCGTAAAAATCAATTCTTCGTAATGTAAAGTCCTAAGTGAAAACTGTCATATAATATTATACGGTTTAACAATAGAGACATAGAGATAGGAATCTAGTTTATAAGTACATCTCTGATTTCTATGTAACTAACACTCGACGGCAACACATGTGTATAGAATTACTGTGTATCCCCAATCCCCAAGGAGTATCCCCCATCCCAACCGTTATTTCTTATTTCAATGTTCTCTCTGCTAATATTGCAGTCGTATGGAATGAGCTCGCATTCTACGCATTACTCAAGTTGAACGCTTGCAAATTTGAGTTGAGTATCATAAAAGAGTTGGGAAGCCCGAACGAACGGGAGCTTGAAAAGAGTTGAGAGTGAGAGTTTGAATTGAGTAAGAAAGAGGTGAGACAGTTGGGACTTGGGAGTTAGCAGGGCTTGAGTAGTTGAGAATTGAGAGTGAATGAGTTGCGAGGTTGCGACGAGTGAGAGTATGAGAATTTAAGTTGATTTAAGTAGGAGTTGACCTGTGATCAGAATATAAGTATAATATATAATAGGTACACGGTTCTCAAACTACCTCAACTCTGTTTTCATTTTCAAATAGATCCATTTGAGTTGAGTTGAGCGCGAGCGCTTGTGAACAGTTGTGAATTTGAGCTGAGTATAAGATTTGAGACACTAATAAGAGTCAAGAGTGAGAGACTTTTAGGTTGAGTTGTTGTTGGGCATGAGTTGTAAACTTTTATTTAGAACAGTAGACAAAACTCACACCACCGTTGTTGTTGTAGTTGATCTCTGTAATTTGGCGATCCATGTACAGGGCAGACTACCTAACCTAACCCTAAAGTATCTGTTCGCCATTCTTGATGTTTATGGCAAAGAGGTAATGCTATGTAATGGTGACACTAAACGCAATGCATGCGCTGCTCATGGTGACTAGCTCTATCTCACACACCCAGCATCGCAGCACAGTTTCGCAGCTACCAGGCAGCTCTAGCTGCCACGAAAAATTTTACGCAAAGGTGTACTCCCTCAAAAAAATCTAAGTTAAGTTTAAGTGAGTAAATCAATTTCCTGCTATTTGCATTAAAACGGTCTCGTACTCTTTACATGTTAAACTTGCCGCAAAACTCTTTGAATGGGGCAAGTCACACGGAACCAATTTTAATGAGAATCACATCAATAAATTCCTAGAGCCTAGAAACGTTATCTACATTTAACTCGGAATTTCGGATAGATGCCTTCTCCATTTTAGCTCGCCCTCGGAGAGCTTATAGAATCACACATTCTGTCCGAACGTCCGTACGTTTGGTCAACCTCCGTTGATGAGTTCGAGAGTTATAGTGCTGACAGACAGACAGACTAACGTACGGATGGACATTATGTGTGATTCTATAAAGAATGCAAGGGGTTTGGAATGTCTTTCAATCAGAAATGAATCGAAAACGACTTTTCAGTAGTTTACTTACCATCATAAGATGCATCATATCCAGTGACAGACCGGCGCTGAGTTTGTTGAGATGGAGTCCCCAAATTAACTCCAAGTTTTTGGGCACCTGTGACGGGGGCACCAGCGACTTCTGTCATTTCTGCCATTGCCTCATCCAAAAGTGGTTATCCTTAGGAAACACAATCCCAATGTAAAAATACGCATATTCATATAAGTAAATGCCATAAACAACGTTTTGCTAGTTCAATATGCCATGAACGTCTACAACATTGGACATTTCATGACTGTACTCATCATCACACTTCTTAAAAGTTTTCGTGAACCGAACCGAACCATTGGCCTTGGCTTGGCCCCAAAAAGCTGTCGCGAACCGAGCCGAACCGGAGATGTTTATGAATTCCAATCGAACCGAACCGTGGCTCGCTTCGGGTTCGGTTCGCACATTTGCCGAACCGGCTGGGGTTCGCGAACCAGCTTTAAAAAACGGGGTATGCAGACATTGTTTAAAAGTGTCGTGTAACCAATATAAATCCAAGATTTTGCTCATTTTTGTATGTTTTTTTCACTTGTTAAAAAGTTTTTGCGAACCGAACCGAACCATTTGTTCCAAAAAGCTGTCGCGAACAGAGCCGAACTAGAGATGCAAATGCTTCTGAATTCCAATCGAACCGAACCATGGTTCGGATCGGGTTCGCACATTTGCGCCGCAGTGTGGTATTCATAATTTCTGAACTTTGGTAAAATATCCAAGACAATGCAAAGAAATGTAAATGCAGGCCGTAGACAGCAAAACCCGTGTCCGGTTAACTGCCATCCCGGCTAACTGCCACCCCGACTAACTGCCACCCCGACTAACAGCCACCCCGACTAACAGCCACCCCGGCTAACAGCCACCCCGACTAACTGCCACAACGGCTAACTGCCACAAAATGCTCCTTTTGCAACAGCCAATCTATTGTCGTTCATGCCTCCTATGTTCTTAGGACAAAATGGGGGCCCCTAAAAGGCATAAGGGGTCACGCCTTCTAATGGTCACAGACAGCGGGGGTTGAATACACGAATTCCGACTCTCGTCAGTCATGCGGGACAATTTTTAAGCACATTTCGACACGTTCTCGTGCGAAAATCCACAAATTCCAAGCAAATGCATGCAAATCTAATTAAATCGTGCAAATCCATGCAAATATATTCAAATTCACAAAATCCAACCAAACGCAAATGGACTGCAATCGATCAATGAGAAATGACTACCCATGCTCGCAACCTGTAAATCTGCTTCCCCCTATTGGTCAATTTATTTGAAACACACTCCTCTGATTGGTAATTACTATGACAAATTTCTATATGATTTGCAATGGGGGTTATACCTGCGGCAAACCCCAAGGGGATTTTCGAAAATGAAAAGTTCAATTACATGAATATAGGAGAGGGGTATATCCGCACGCACGCACGTACGTTGCACACCGTCTTTTTTGTAGAACCCCTTATCGTAGAATACCCGGAGATGGCTCATAAAAAAGCTAATTTTTTGTCCGATTTTTCCATTTAAAAATTAATGTCAAATGACCTCTTGACCCGGAGTTGACATTTGTTTTGTTAATGCATGGAAGGAGTGAGAGTTTGTGGGGACTAGGCAATATTACACACAGACAACAACACAATAACTACATGTTGCCCTGAGCCGACTTTGATTTGCCAGCCGCCAAAGTTAAACTTCGACATTTACTGACGAACTGGAGGGGCTGCCGTGCCGATTGAATAACTGGAATGACTCAGATGAGAGGTAAGCTAGCGCCTAGAGCTTAGGAGGTTGGCGCCTAACACCTAAGACAGAGAGGTTGGCGCCTACCGACTAGATTTAACCTCATCCCCAAATGTGATGGGCCCATCGGGGGAAACTCCCTCAACCTCTCCCCCACACCAAACACCCCAACCCCCAAAAACAAAAAAAGCAACCGACCGCCCGAAACAAAGCCACCCGATACCAGACGGGAGGCCAACCAACGCCCGAGGCAAAGCCACCCGACACCAGACGCGAGAATAGCAGATGCCCGAGGCAAAGCCATCTGACATCAGACGCAAAGGCAACCGCCGCCCAAGAAAAAGTTCCCCAATACTAGACGCGAAGGCAACCGACACACGAGGAAAAGTCATCCGACACCAGACGCGAAGGCAACAGATGCCCGGGGCAAAGCCACCAAACGCGAAAGCAACCGACGCCAGAGGAAAAGTCA
Organism: Tomocerus minor; assembly: GCA_009936455.2. NCBI lineage: Eukaryota > Metazoa > Arthropoda > Collembola > Entomobryomorpha > Tomoceridae > Tomocerus > Tomocerus minor. The sequence goes on from JAAAYG020041616.1 coordinate 12,057, forward strand.
TCCGACAATGCGAAGGAAACCAATGCCCGAGGCAAAGCCACCAGACGCAAAGAAACCAATGCCCGAGGCAAAGCCACCAGACGCGAAAGCAACCGACGCCAGAGGCAAAGTCAACCGACGTCCGATGCGAAGGTACCCGACCATCAAAGCGAAGCCAACCGACGCCCGATGCGAAGGTACCCGACCATCAAAGCGAAGCCAACCGACGCCCGATGCGAAGGTACCCGACAACCAACGCCTAATATAAGGAGAAATTGTAACTTCGCAAAATCCCAATTTAAGGAGTTGTAACTTTGCAAAATCCTGATTTAAGGAGGAGTTGTAACTTTGCAAAATCCTGATTTCAGGAGTTGTAACTTTGCAAAATCCTGATTTCAGCAGTTGTAACTTTGAAAAATCCTAATTTAAGGAGGAGTTGTAACTTTAAAAAATCATGATTTTAGGAGGAGTTGTAACTTTGAAAAATTCTGATTTAAGGAGGAGTTGTAACTTTGCAAAATCCTGATTTAAGGAGTAGTTGTAACTTTGCAAAATCCTGATTTCAGGAGTTGTAACTTTGAAAAATCCTGATTTCAGCAGTTGTGACTTTGAAAAATCCTAATTTAAGGAGGAGTTGTAACTTTGAAAAATTCTGATTTAAGGAGGAGTTGTAACTTTGCAAAATCCTAATTTAAGGAGGAGTTGTAACTTTTTCAAAATCTATATTGAAGGAGGGGTTGCAACGTCGTGGCCAGGTCGTGTCAATCGCACGCCGCGGTGACACCCGTCGACGTGGGCAACGTCGTAGTGACAATTACACACCGCTGTAGCCCCTGTCGTCATTCGTTTAAGAAAGGGGCGCCTAGCATATTTAGTTTTAGGGAAGGT
>JAAAYG020041627.1:0-12922 GCA_009936455.2 Tomocerus minor
CGGCAATGGAAACAAACTTACAAAAGAACAACTAGTAACAAGAACTAAACTCCGGCAAGAACAACCGTCCGCGATTCAAATATTTTACATTAAAGTGCAAATGAAAGAGTTATATGATTTACGTCAATAAGTGAAGTCAACGTTAGGAAAATGATATAGGTATACATAAAGTAGATTTTTAGATTCAAGTGTAACACTATGCGTAGGTATTGCTATTTATAGAGTAAAGCCCATTCACTACTGAATTTACTTTATCTCAAATTCTGCTGCTATGCTGAAACAACTTTTTAATCTTAGGAACTTGTTTTGTCTTTTTGTAAGTTCTAGTCAGGTAACTGAACCCCATTACTGAAACCACAAAGTTTTTCTTAGCCGAGCATTACATTTCTTTTACTTTAAGATCTCCTCCTTTCATAAGCCTCAAAAGAAAATACAGATTGAAAACTGTAGGTTTTCAATCTGTATGTCAGACAAGTGCAATTTGTTTGACAGATTAGGAGTCATCAATATGTGAAATATCTACATGAAGAGGCAGGATACAATCGTATTGTTGAATTTGGGCCACAAAAATTTGAATTACAGGGAAATCAATTGTTACATTTTACCGACAACATTTTTGGGGGTAAGGAATTTGAGGAATTCAGTAACCATTTTGAAAAAAATAACTTGAAGCTAAAACATTCTCAGTGGAAAACAAGAAAATGTATCCACAGTTTAGAGCTTAGACGCAATAGTTGATATGATAATGGTCTGCAAGTCTTCATCTATCTGTTGTGCCATCAATGCATTATTTTTTATTGTTTCAAGTATCTTGAAATAAAATATGATTTGTTTTATAAGAAAGTACATTTATTCAACTGTACTCAGCTACTTTTTCCAGACAATAGTTCCATCAGAGGAAAAATTAAGATGAAAATTAAGGTATCTTAAGAATGACTCTATAGTTTTCATTAGCTTTACTTAAACGGATTAAAAGAAGAAGCTCTTGTACTCTGACGTTTCTACGTTGTACAGTCCTTTTATGTTGCTTACAACAAGAAGCATAGCTGTCAAAAGATAAAGATCCTCTGATGCAATTATCACTTTGGCAGATTATGTGATCTTGTCTTTACTTGGTGTGGGAACAGGTTTGGCAGAATTGTTGAATGTGAGTTGATAGGTACATTAATTTCAATTGCATCTCGCTAATGTACCTACTTACATCTTATTACAGTTTAATAGACATTCATAGGCACAAGCCAAAAGAGCTAATCTACTTTTTAGTTATTTATAACATTCTTATACACATTCGTATTTCTGTTAACTGAAGTTCCTTTTTGGTTCTTAACTAATAATTAGCGGTTATTTTTCCGTGGATTTGGTTGAAAATTGGAATGGTGAATGGGCGCTGTAATAACCATGTTTCTGCAATTGCAAATGAAAGTGAGCTGATGTAACTGCTATAGCATTGTGTTGAATTACTCTTAAAGTGTTACAAATTGAGTATTATATCAATAAACTTATTTTATTTACTATATTAAGAAAACATCATAATAACTGCTAATTATAGTTCATTATGAGGTTGAGCTTTGCATTTCCACATTAAATCTTATGTTTATGACCAATTTTTTACTAAATAATTCACATCTGCGATTTGTAAGGTATTTTCCGAGTGCTGCTCCTGCTATTTTGTGGTGTGATCTGTGTATAGTCTGAGAGAAAATAAAAAATCTAACTTTAACTGCTAACACCACATAAGCCAAAGCCCAGGAGCTAATTGTATTTATGGAGATAAAGAAGTTAGAGAAAAAGATAAATAGTTCTGTGAGCAGTTACAAAGTTACCACAATAAAGCACTACGCACAAACCATAACAATTTCAGTATCATACGTGCTCAATTTTCTAACAGAATGCCAATGTTCTGTAATGGAGCAAGGAACAACATTAAGATAAGAATGTGTGTCTAAAATTATATACAATTATGGAAGTAAATAAATAGGTGCATGCTTCAAAGGGATTTTCATAGCGTAATCTTTAATTGCATTTTCAATCATCATAATAATATGTCTAGAACTATGTATAACACGATTTTATGATTAGTGAAGGAATGAATATATAGGGACACAATATTTTTGAGACTGACATGAAGAGACGAAAAATTCTTTGCAGACAAGAGCAGTAATTGCATTTGAAAGTTGAGTTTCATTTAACGCTACCTAAATAGTGGGAAATCCTTTATCTGCCATTTAATTTGGAGATAGCTAGCTGTGAGGAATGAGATGTAAGCACTGAACTTGATATTTAATATTTACTGCTAATTATCTAGTGTGAACTAACACAAAGAAATATTCTAGACAGTTATTACTGCCTAGTTAATTAACAGGAATGTAGTACGAAAATGATTTTCTCTTACATTCACCTTGTCAGAGGAGTTTAATTCACTGCATTTAAATAAATAGATGAGAAAAGGAATATCTTTCCTTTTAGTTTGCTTAGACTATCTATTATTTAGTTACTCGCCAATGTTTACAGTGTGACAAACGAAGCACGGAAAACCATTAGGATTAATGAGCATTTCTATTTTCAAGAGACATCTGTAAAAAGGCAAACTAATACTATTAAAGAAGATAAAAATAAACAATAATTATGCAGATAAGAAAGATTCTCGTTTCTCTTCTACCTACTCAGTTCCTTCTAATTATACTACTGCTAAATGTCTGATTGCTGTCTGTTACACGGCTCTTTTAACATCCTTTGCTCATTAATGTCCTCAATTATTACCTATGTATGAGACAATCTAACATATGCTCAAACATTAAAAACAATTGTGGACACTTTTAATAGTAATAATTCCTCCAAAGTCTTGTAATTGCCATTTAATTTTCTATTATTCTTGTTGACCATTTTCTAAGTAATTGGTTTAAAAGGCGAAAAATGTAACAAAACTTCCAACTATGAAGTTATTAAATTCTGAGACTGTATGAAAGTTACTCTTTCAAAGTGGTTTAGTGTCATTGATATCCAAAACAAAACGTCAGCCATCAACATTAAACACCGATCCTTCCTTCGCTGTATTTAAAGGAATTTGTTACTTGGCCATTGAAATAGTGAACGAATACCTGTTTACAGCTAGGCAGTAAATTAATTAAGTATTTTGTCATTTTCATAAGGCGATTAAATGTGATTTATTTCAAACATGATTTGCATTGTAAAAATTGCAGTAGTGGTTGATGTAGTTCCTTTTTCGGTTGAGAAATCATTGCTATGCATGGCAAATCGTAGCGGAGAGTCTATTTCATTCATTTGGGATGTTGCGATTTTGCTCAAGGAAAAGTATTCTGGATTTTTGTCTTTTCATTCGTAATTAGATAGTTTGTAGATAGAAACAAATGAGAACCAGTAAATACAAGTTATATATTATGTATCACTGCTACAAACACAGTTGAAGCAGTGCATGCAAAACGAAACCACAGGGAACAGGATGCATTTACTCAAACAATTACAAGAATTACAGCACTTTGCATTTTAATCCGCCTTAAGACAAAGGGAGATAACAATTAGCGACACACTTCATGTACGGCGGATGAACGATATAAATGCAAAGACCGATACTGACTTTCTGTGGCTAGGTATACACTATACACCTTACCTACATACAATAATACCTTTATTTTATTGTCACACACCTACTAAATAAGCTGCTAAATAAGTACATTAACTATTAACTACCTACCTACCTCCTAGTAGGAATAAAGAACAATTGCACAGTTTATGTTACAAAACAAGGCAAAAAATCTACACTAAATGTATTCGAAATAAATTTTAATTCTAAATGAAAATGATCCTGAATCTTATAAGTTGATATGTACAATTTTATATTTTCCAAATCAAATTTTACAATATGACAATTATAATTTATTTAGGCTTTTGAATGATTGTCTTCATAATTCTTTTAAGAAAATCAGAATTATTAAATTCCATGGAATATTCATACAAGTAAATGTATACACAGGAACTGTTTCTTTAGATTCGTTTTGCGAGGAATTGTTTTCCTCGAGGTTGTAAACCTCAAAGGGCTTAAATGCATTCCTTACTCCCATTTCCATGATTTGATTGCCCAATTATTAGAACGCAGTGCAGTAGCTGAGTGATCACGAAAGGATATTTCTGAACTCTGAACCTAGATTTTTTTTCTATTTTGTAGCTATGATATATATTTTGTAAAGTTTAGCGTTTTGTGCAAGTGAATTAAGCCTATGTTAAGATATATGCTGTAGTTATAGATAATAGAGATAGGTTAATCCTCGTGGCACACCAGCACGACATGACATGACACTAGAGACAGAATTTCACTTTTAACCTGCGATAAGATAATGTTATTATGTATTAACGCCAAAGACAAGAAAACAGTTGGGAATGTTTACAGAGACTCCTGGGGAATCGGATGTTCAAGGGAATTTAATTGGCAAGATTTTTGAGTCACGATATTGAGGAGATAAACAAATGCGTCTTCCCGTTCGTTTTCCCCCACGGAAAAGTGGTCTATGGAGCTCAGATAGAATCATTGCTTATCAAAGATGATCTATAGTGTAATTTCGCATGCTGTCGTCGTTTTGTCTCTCTGAGAAAAAAATCTCAGAGGATTAGAGGAAGAAAAGCATGTAAAAGGTGCATTTATGCAGATTAAAGTGCAGGAATCTAAAAATGCATAAAATGTAAGTGGAGGAATTATGTTTATTTGATTATTTTCTTTGCATGTGTTGAGGTATCACGAACAATATAGTAATCTTCAGCTAAAGGATTAAGTATGAAGTAATAATTCTCGTGTATATGTCTTTGCAAACAGGAGGTAGCTTAGAAAAACAAGGAATTTCACATTAAATCAGGGCAATAAGTCGTGTGTAAGTATTAAAAGGATAGGATGTTGATTTTAAAAGTAGTAAATAGAAGTAAAAGTTTTATGACTCTGCAGAAACAAGTATCTCTGTATACACACGAATGCTAATAAGAAAAACAAACGCACAGACTAATATTACATTGTTTTACACGAGCTGAGATTATTTTACTTTTCCTTTCTGATAACTGCTAGTATATTTATGTACCCTAGAGGAATAACTAGGTAGCTAATCTATATAATAGGCAAATTTTGTTCGAGTGACATAGATTCACTAGATTCACAATGGGATAAAGGAAAATATATGTTCAAACACAATTCACATTTATACAGTCAAAAGTTACAGATGCATAAAAAATCTAAAGTACAAAGTTAAGCCTACCTACGATGCAGGCAGGGTGACAAGATGAAGTAGCCGAATGCTCTAATTACATACTGATGTGTAGATCGTATTTTTTAAAGGCCATTATTATCCTCAAAGAACTCCTAGCTTGTTCTTGAGGTAAAAGGGAGTGTGTTCATTGTCACTGGACTGGAGACTCATCCGGCTTTTTGTCAAGTCACTTATTCTAAAGAGATGCATCCTGTCTTGACTCCATTGTTATAATTTTGTCTATTGTCACAGATCGTATTGTTGCTATTACTTTACATTCACCACATTCAATATGTAGAAATCTTGCAGAGAATGCATGCTCAACATTTCAACAGATACACTTGCACGAAAATTATTTTCGCTGTATTTATGAATTCCTATAAGAACATTTCACTAATTGTAAATTGTACTAATTCAAGATACAGAAGTATTTTTGGATTTTATTGAATTAAATTAGTAGCTACAGATTTTACTACTCTAATCCAGTTTATTTCATTAACAGAGTTGGATTGAACGCGATTAAAGAAACATTTCGTGGTAAGTAGGTATTTTTTGTCTGTGTTCTTCAGCCACCTTGGATTGCATTGAAAATATTCAACAATAGCTGTATAGACTTGCAATCAGACGTAATGCAAACGAGAATAAGTGTCTATAAATGCCCATTGCGATAAAAAATAGTAAAATACAGCATGAATCACGAATACTGTAGATAACAAAGCTGTTTTAATTTGTAATTCCTTGAGGAAACGTTGGCTGTGCTTCAATTTAATTTTCTGTATCTTCATCATGCATATATCTCTATGTTTAAAATGTGTGCAGAAAGAGGTACAGGGACAAGAGCCGTCATTAATACAAACGAATTAAGATATTAAATTTAATAATCCGTAACTGTGTTAGATTCTTAGCGTTTAAAGTAGAAGAAGGATTATTCAATAGCAACAGTTATCAGAGATAATGCAGATCTTCGCAATTTGCTAAGCAGTCTGCCATTACCTAATGTGCTCCATTAAAATCAACTACAGAATTAAATAATTATTCATTTGTTTTCATATTAAACTTGTGCACGCTTCTGTAACAATCTCGTACATTCTCAAAATTGCACCGTTTGATTTCAGAGCGAGTGGGATCATCTGATATAGAGACAAACGGTGAAAAGTATTGTGGGATCTTGAGACGAACAAATGTACATAATGCATTTTAATTCTTGTGAAGATTCAAATGCAATTTTTGGCAACTTTAAAAGGATCTTGAGAGCTATCACCAGGAGAGGAGATTGCTATTAGATATAGATAGTAACAAGGAAATTAACATTTGTTTTACCTACATACTTTAATGTATTTTTGGCAGGAAATATTTTATTATACCTACAAAACCACAATTGGCTAGACATGGAGTACTTAGGTATAATGAAATGAGAAATCTATTAGCATAATATCATTCAACTTTAATCCTATTACTAAGTTATCGAATTCTGTCTCAACTCTTCTAGAGTAGATACCAGACTTAATTATATTGGCATATAGCATATCCAAATGAGGTAACACATAATAACTTCATTGTAGACATTAGCAATGGTACAGTAACATTTGACTTTCTTCAATTTTCATACACACTCTTTGCTGTGAAATAGTGATCTTATTGCCAGTACCTATTTAATATGAAGAATTAACTGTAACTACATAAATCATGGCTAAAGGATTATTATATTAATACCATGTAGTAGGCATTCATTGTTTGCCTTATGTATTGTCAACCAAGTTAAATAAAGTGGAATTTCATGCAAAAATGTCCAAAACTTATTGAATAGAGTACATTTTTCAATAATATTTAGATTGAACAAGGGATATAAGAATTATACGTTACTTGTGAATTCCTAGAGTAGCGTGAAATGAAAATGGATTGCCAAAAGAAAAGGAGGATAGAGGAAGGAAAGAAACTGAAAATTTACTGCAATTGCTTATCAAGTATATCACGCACACGATTAGAATGGAAATACTTTCTTGCACTAACTGTATCATAGATATTTGAATGGATTCCTATCTATATTGAGCTATCTGAGCTGATATCAAGAAATGAACTGTTGATTGCTCAAGAAACATTGCATTGGAATCAATTTTGCCGAAATACTTTAAAGGATCCTGAGAAAATTGCTACGTTCTCGACAACAAACTGTAGTAATAACAATTTAAATGTAATGTTTATGAGTAATCTCAGCTGTCTCCCTTATTACCACATAGAAATACCTTCAATAATTTATAGAAAGTCAATGTGGATAGCTCATTCATAGACGCAGACTGAAGTGAGGGCAGCCAGATTACTTCGTGCGTAAAGATCCAAAAATTAAGAGATTATGATTCTCAGAAAGCATATAAATACCTATATTGATAATGATATAGCTATCAGAGCCTACCAGTGTCTGCCAAAGCAAAGTCAAAAAATAATGCCAAACAAGCCCAATTTAATGCACATTGTTAATTTTCCAACAATTCAGACCTCAACAGAGTAAAAGGAACTTGAGAAAAACAACGCACTTTGGTTTTGAGGAGAAACCGCCGAGGAAATGTACCTACTGCTTATTTGCTTCAAAGCTAAATGCGTAATGTCGATTTAATTTCAGCTGACAACTGCAGTGCGTGGAAAATAAATCAAATTCTCTCAGAAAGATCATGGGATACGCTACAGATTCTATTTCGTCACGTATTGTCATGTGCATGTTATTTGTGAAAAGTGAAAACATTTACTTTGTAATCATTTCGCAGTGTTACACATATGATGTCTCTATATAATATTATTAACGTTGGTAGTCGTCGTCGTTCGCAACTTTTGTTCTCCTTCTCCCTTTTCTTAAGTTTCCAAAGAAGATAAAGCACTTAATTCAGGAAAAAATGACACAAAAGTCATATACCTTTAGATTTCTGGTGTGTGAGTAGGCGACTGTGTGTGACATGGGATTGTTTACTTTAGGAAATTGAGAGGACGTGGCGTGGGCACACGAAAATCTCATCGCAGAATGACAGGACTTAAATTATACGAGCTAAGAACATCTGCACTAGTGTAAAACTACTTTCTTATGCACTAAACTTTGGAATCTTAATGATTAAGATGCTTTGAATGATTATTACTTAAGTTGGGAAAGAAGACTAATGCATAGCATAAAAAATAATCGACGGACATTTTTTATCTTCTCTTACTTTTGTCTTCTCCTGATTTCTAAATCTGCTAATATTCACTAAATAATGATTCTACTTAGCGCATGTTCTTTACTAGCAGAGGAACTTAAATCACAAATACAAAACTCTAATCAACAGCTAAACAAAAGGGAACTTCTAAAAGATGAATTTCTAACTCTTTCATCATCTTCACATGGACATGCATGGATTCAAAATCCTTAATTTCATTGTTTATGTCAGGCTGAAGCTAATCTTTCACGCGTGAACTTAATTTCTCAATCTGATGCTCCATCCTTGCATTGTGTAGCTTTTCCAAGTCCTGCAACTCACATGTCACTCCATGTGACAAAATGACAATGACAAAGATTCACTTCACACTGACCATTTTTTTCTTCTACAAAGTGGACTACAATCGCAATTAGTATAATTACAGTAATCACAAACACTAATTTGACGAATACAATGCAACGGAACATATAATACCACATACTGTACTCTTTTCATCAAAAAATTCAGGAAATTTCATTCGAAATTACATATTATCGTATAGAAGACAGCAAATCGAGCCAAGTTTATGTTTGTATATATAATTTGTACATATTGCATCTATTTTCTTTTTTTTTAGAGTTTGACCATCTCTTTTTTAACTTGGTTCCTTCACCTTTGAATTGTCAAGATCAAGTTTTATATTAGGATACATGTCTTAAAAGAGACCCACCTATGAAATTCCTTGTTACAAAACTCGTCGACTGTAAACGAGGTGAATTACGTGCATGCAAAACTAATTTAAACAATGTTTGTCTCATCTTTCTAATTATCTAAGAAAAGAGATGATAATATTGCATTAAAATCACATAATTTTGTACAAGAATAGCTAAAGGATTACACTGTACACTATTTACGTGCTTCACGTAGTAACTACTAATAGCCAAGGGGCAAAAAATAAATTAATTTTTAACAAAATTATTGTAATTATGAAACTGGTAGAGTGTTCTCTTCCCAAGTATTAAATATGTGTCCGGTATATTCGCCTTAGTTAATTACGGCCTTACCTTGCCACTTGTTTTGCATGCTATGTCCACTCATACTATTTCCATTGCATATTGATGACTGTAATAAGATAATGTCATCAAGAGTTACTAATTATAAATCACTGTGGTGTAGTAATGACCGCCTGCAATAAAAGTCATGTGAAGTCAGACACTTTGTTTTGTTCTGATTACCATTTGCTCACACGAAATCTTTCAGGATATCAATTTTATGTAATTACACACACCAAATTCTCCATTTATTTTGCAGAGAACAATTTAGTGGAAAGGACATGGAGACGGAGAGTAAGCGAACCTTATTTAATTACCTAATTAAATGCTCTGCATACGTAATGAAAATGCTAAAAATGTTTCCTGATACACGTCTATAAGTATAACAAGGGAAATATCATTGAGTGCCTTCAATTCTTACATTTTCTGTTAATTAGATTACCTACCTACCATTCAAAGTCGCACATGTCCAAAGCCTGTGGATTTAGCCACGGTTGTAAAACCCAACCATAGCTAACGCTGTAAAAACAGCAATTAAGGTTGTAAGCTTTAATAATTCTATCACGATTTTACTGCTGTAAGATCATAAAGGGATTATGACTTATTGATAAAGGAAAGATAAAGAAACTACTCTTGTTTATCATTCCTTAGTCAATAATTCATAATTAATAAGTAGAGAAGGTTACTTGCGCTGATTTCTAGCTTTGATATTAATTGGTTCGCTAAATTGAGCATCTGCCTAGAACTGGTTCAGACTCCTAATAGTAGAGGAGGAAAGTACTGATAAGAACTTTGACAAGTTCTTTTACTGTTTTCTGAGTTAGGTAGCAAAAAAGGGCGTTTATTTATTGTTAGAAGACTGGAAGAACAATTAGGAATCAAAAGAAAATGAATTACCTTTATGAGTTCATTTTTCATCCAAGTTTCTTGTCTCTGGAGTATTTCTGCTTGAGCTCTTGTAGGAGTGAACAGAATAACCGTGCATATTAAAGCAAGGAAGGAACCGAAGGAAAAGAATCTCACAGTGTTTGATTTAAATGTAATATCTAGGGAAAGATGTTTCTTCTTTCTTCTTTTACTCTTAAAAATAGAAGATTGATCATAGAGAGCTCTCCAGAAAGTATTTTTCATACATATCTCCCTTGTGGAGGTATTTGAAGGAGCGGAATTCATTTTGTTGAGTTTTCTCATCCATCTATGAGTCTAGTTGGGGATGATTCCCATTTCCTCGACAAGATTTCATTGATATATATCTTTGCAATCGAAAAACTGCTTTAGATTTGTAAGTAGTCGAGTTGAGATTCACTTGAGAAGGAAATAATAAAAAGGAATAGTTAACACTTCACGGTCCCAAAACCCCAAAAGTGGACTAGAATAGAAGAAAAACAATTTTCCGAGGATTTAGCTAATTAAAAAGTTGAGTATGGTAGGAAAACAGAGTTCATAGCTTAAAAAGAATGTCTACCTTGTGTCTATTTTAGCTGAAACACATGACAGAGATATAAAAACGACGAATAATAGAGGAAATTCACTGTCAACGAGATTGAGCTTTTCTGTAAGTGACACGATGCACACATGAATACACAAACCACTAAAGTTCCACTCAACAGACGTCAGTATCTAAATGATCTGTACCTAAACTGAGAGATACAGATACAGGTAGGCAGAGTACGAAATGCACGATAGTATATTATATATAATAATATGGTGCAATAAAAGAGGAACGAACCGGATTATTTTTCTTTTTCACTGAATTCAATTCAATAGGGCAGGAGTGCATGGATTATCTATATTTACCTTTTTATTTATCATGATTCTTTACGTGATCTCTCACTGTACGTTTTTAAACAAGGATGATTGTTGTTCGTTTAATGTAGTGTAAGAATCAGTGCATGTGTGATGTAATTCTAATGCACTAGGCTAAATTTTTCGACAGAATGAAATAAATCTGAGTACAGAGAGAGGTGAGATTGGATTCTACACTGTAGCCTCTCTCACTAACTAAACTATACTAAAGATATTTCTCTTGAAACAGAGTGCTTTACTTGATTTTCCTTTGCTCTGCTACCTGTACACTCGGAATCAGTTAACGTAACTTCACTTAACTTAGCTCTGATGTGAATTTAGCTAACTGCCTGAAATTGCATTCACCATTCAGACTCTCTCTCATATCATTCCTGCATATTCTGTTACACACATTCAGAGCAGACCACCAGAACGCATACTTCTCGTCGTAATACACATATCTCTCTGTATGTTGCATTTAGAATTGCATGCTTGCTTGAATTGCATGTGTTTAAAACCGTAGCCTTCTGACAATCAACTCTACAGCACACATACACACCTTCATCAATTTTCAACTCTGCTCTTCTGTGGTTATCTACCTTAGCTTTTAACTCAGAGTATATCTGCTAACTATACAGAACCACTTTTTACAATTGCCTTTTTGATGTCATTTACCGTCTTTCTGTTTACTCATGTACATGTTTATGAACTAATACCTTTTTACATTCATATGTCTTTTTATATTGTGTATATAGATGAATTACAAAGTATTTTTAGATCATTATTGGGAAATACTATAACGCACCGCTACGTATCCATCACATAACGTATTGTCATACATTTTTCATGCATACGACACAGAACAACTCTACTAAGTGCAATGTACAAATACTAATAGATTTTCATGCAACACGCTCATCTTCATTGCAAACAACGAAGAGCGTTTGTAATGTCAACTCTTACGAATGTTATGTCAAAAGCCCAAAGCAGCATCTTTCGCATTAATGATGCAATACTTCTCTATTTGTAATAAATAAGATGCATATATCCTATTGGTAGCCAAAAAATGAACACTAAAATAAAGTAATTATAAACTTGTTTTTTACCTATAGTTTTCAAGGTAGTGTTTTCCTATCAATCTTTACTCGAGTAAAAGTCATAAATAAATGTGATCTTCAAATTCCATTAGGAGCAACCGTCGATAAGTATGTGCAAGTATAATTAAACATGCAAGCTTAGAATTGACAAATTATATTTATTACGTTTGCGGGTCTCCTTCATGTAAAAATTCGTCCCCAGCACAATCATGACTTATGCAAATATTACTGTCCCTGTATTTTCATTGTCATCCGCACAAAATAAAAATTATCGATGAGGTTATCGTATCTACCACTAATAATTACCATTACAAATCGTCTTTTCAAAATTCACTAGTTTATCATTCATTTTCATGCTCATTTGCATGGAAGCAATGCAGCATACCAAAATCGTTTGACGAATTCAAAGATGAATGTATCTTTGTCCAACTTTTTAAATGCCGATCATAATATTGTTTTACTAGAGGAAATCAATGAATGCACATCTGAATTATAGCATAATGCCAAATGAAATCCGATTCAGAATAGTTCTCTACAGACGCTAAAAGTTGTAGAAATGTTTTTCTTTAAATAATAGTGTTAAT
>JAAAYG020041638.1:0-12920 GCA_009936455.2 Tomocerus minor
CTACTCACACCATATACAACGTTGATTAGTGAAATGGCTATTCTAAGAGGACGGTTGAATCTCCATTCAAGATACTATAATTGGGAATTAAAAAATTATACGTTTCGTGGATCATGTGTATATTGGCTAATTTACTTACTGTAAGTATCAAATATTATTTTTTACAAAGCTCTTACTTCATATACTGAAGTCATCTGCAAATTGAAGTAAGTTGGGCAAAAGACATAAGCCAAACTAATAGTTAAAGGGATGTAGCAAATCAAGACCATGGATATTTGTGTACCTGTATCGTCGACACACATTATTACACTGAAAAATTAGAATACAATGTTTTGGAATATGAAAATGAAATGTTTCACGAACTAAAGTAGTAGACCTCACTAGGATGCCCTGAAAACGAATACATTTAGTCAGTAAAATGTTATAGCAGTAAAATTAAGAAAAATTTGCAAAAATGCAAAAATTGTGTAGGTACCTAACAAAGTGATGCTGCTGACATAACTAAAAACAACATCAAAAATATTAATCACATACCTTTTATTTTCCATTCTCATAAAATGTAAAACAATTTTATAAAATATTGGCAAACCTGCATAGAAGAGATAATGCTACCTGCAAGACAAAGTATTTACGATTAGTTCTTCATTTACATACGCATTTAATTTTTAGTATATAAGTACCGATATGTGTTAACATGCAAATAAGAATTTATACCGGCAAGGGATGCATCTTTTTTCCACCAAGTAGGTATTCCTGATTGTTTTCCTGGTTTTTTTTATCAAAAAATCCATAAAAGATTCCAATAGCTACAGAGAGTGCTAACATAAATGAGAAAACGAGATATTCCGGCCATTTGAATTGTGGATTTCCAAAAGGATTCGGCTCTTTTCCAATTTTAGCGTTAAAGATTTGAAATGGCAAAGATGTAACGAACTCCGACCTGTCCATGGCGTCAATTTGTATGCAGCGAACACACTATACACTATTCTGGAAAATGATTTTCTCTATTTCAACCCAATAAAAAATTCAGCAGTTTTTTTGATTTTTGATTTCCAAATGTGCGTATATCATTTTGAATCACATCGGTTTTAATGAAATCTCAATATGGAACCGTATCGAATAGAAGTAAACTTGGCTTTATTAACTTTATTGTCATCTTTGACAAAGGTTGTTACAAAAGGATCAGAATGATCCTTAACCCCATATTTATATATATTCCATTTTAATCTATACCTGTCATTGATCGCGTGGATGAATTTATCTTCGATTATGTTAACAGGTTCCGATTATGATTGGCATGCGCTCACCAGTCTTTTTGTTAACATTTCCATTGATTACCCCCAGTGACGTATTTAGAACTCAGTTTCGGTGGGTGGGGGGACAACTTACGATTACGATGTTTTCGTAATAAAATGCGTAGTAATAAAATGTGTTAATATGTAATTTTGTGCAAAGGGCCAAAAATTTTGGACATTTTTCTAAAAAAAATGTTTCTCGACATTTTGGGGTTTATTGACATTTGCTCCAATGTCACCCACTCAATTCGGC
Source organism: Tomocerus minor (assembly GCA_009936455.2). Classification (NCBI taxonomy): domain Eukaryota; kingdom Metazoa; phylum Arthropoda; class Collembola; order Entomobryomorpha; family Tomoceridae; genus Tomocerus; species Tomocerus minor. The sequence continues at coordinate 1,549 of JAAAYG020041638.1, forward strand.
CTTGATTACCACATAAATTGGGAATATCCTCTGTTTACGAAACTCTGTTCACGGAAAGTATAGAAAATTTTGGACATTTTTCTAAAAAAAATTTTCTCGACATTTTGGTTTTTTTTTGATATTTGCCCCAATGTCACCCACTCAATACGGTCTTGATTACCACATAAATTGGGAATATCCTCTGTTCACGAAAAGGATTTTCTTTTGGTATTTACATACTACTATCATTAACGTAGTTCACACTCAGTTATATATATAGATATGTTTTAATCTCATAGTTGCAATATTTTTTTAATTATAGCAGCTTGTTTCAATACATTCGCCTTCATAATCTTCATAGCTCATTGTTTTAACAGTTTACATAGTTGCGGGGAAATAGTTTAGACTTGAGTAATGAGTTCAATCACGGCTTCTCTTCCAGGTACTTATCGGGTGTTCAATACAAAGAATTTGATTGATTGATTGACATCTTCATTGATTATTAGTTGTACACATACACATGATTTGCTTATTGATAAGCACCACACGATAAAAATTGATTATTGATCCAATTAAAATTACGATGGGAATTACGAACGATGAACATAAAATTTTAATTATTTCCGAGAAACTAATTGATGCTCTCTAGTTTGACGTACATCTGCTCAAAATTTTCCATAGTGGAATAATTATTATCAATGCATGTCATAAACAGATATGTAGCTTTGTTTAATCGGTCAGATATTTTACTAATTTCAATTGCGAGTACCAGTGTATAAAAATAAAAATGCGAGAATTCAATCAATGACGATACTATATGAGATTGTAATTTTGATTATATAAATAATTCCATTTATTTTGCTGTAATTTTCCATTGAGCCCCCAAAAAACCCTTTGGCTAGTAGAGAAACACATCTTCTCCTCGGATGGACAATCTAACAGCATAGGTAGGTGTTAAAGAATCATGAATCGATCAACAGTAATTCTTGTCATGCCAAAATAATGTGAACAAGAACAAAGATAAAAGCGTAGAAAAATGATTTTCGTCATCAATCTGTAAAATTTATTAGTATAGAGAAAATGAAGAGATGAAATAAAATGAAAAATTGGATTATTTCGTGATTTTCCCACTGTAATAATTGCATCGATTGTTTGTATTGGTTTCTTGTGGATTTGAATTAGCGTTTGTACTAGAGGTGTTGTTGGAATTCGTCCGTTTATCATTAATTTCCGGAAATATGGAGCTTAGGTTGAAATTAGACACACTGGACGTGGTTGCATGATGATGAGGCAAATGATTGTGAGGATGATGATGATGTTGTTGCGTGTTATCAAAGTGTCCAAAATGAGTGGCACTCGGGTTGGGTGTGTATTGATGACTAAAGTTCGAGTAGGCAGGATGTTCATTCTGAGCTTGGTAAGGAACAAAAGTGTGTGGCGGGTGGGAATGTTGTGGCGGGGGCGGAGGAGGTGCAATTGTTGCAGTTGGTGGTGGCGCAAAATGAAAATCACTCCACTCGGGATTTTTTCGTATTAAAGCTTCTGCACAGTAACTATTATTTGCAACAAAGGATGAGTTGCCTACAAGTTTACTAACCGAGAATGGATTATTCACGACTGGAGCAGGTTTCCTGTGTGGTGGATCTGTCATCCAATTAACCGGCCTTGAGGAATTGTTATTCGGTTGAGGAGGAACAACAATAGAATTGTTATTATTATTATTACTTGCATTTTGATTCGGACGTTGCTGATTAGAGCTACAATTGGAATTATTCGTGTTACTATTGTTGCTGTTGGATTGTTGAACAGGGTAATGAGTTTGGTTCTGGTTACTTTGACTTTGATTATTCGTCTGCTTATTATTATTATTATTATTACTACTGTGGGATTTATTATTTTGTTGCTGATGTTGTTGGGGTCTAGAAACATTCGGTTGCTGCGTTTGGTTTTGATGTTGTGAAGGAGCCACATTGCAATTTGGTTGTTGATGACGATGACTGACGTGAGGTGTATGGACGGGATGGGAATAAATTGGCGGAGGAGGGGGTGCCACCAAAGATCCCGCTCCTGCTTCAGATTGAAGATGAGGCTGAGGAACATTGCTATTCAAAGTGTGTTGATACAAAGAATGACCTTGGGTGTGGTCCAGAAAATAGTTTTTGTTATGATGAGAATGAGTTGGATGAGAATAGACCGGAGGGGGCGGTGCTGGAGGATTAAAATTATTTTTACTATTGTTATTCAAATTGTTCGTCTGATTTTGACTTTGCAAACTCCCAGTGTTCGTATTGTGATTATTCAGTGGAGTGTGAGCTAAAATTGGCAAAGCTTCCGAAGAATGTACTTCTTGCAAGTAAAAAGGTGTTGCTCTTGCGGCTGTTGGTGTTGGAGGAGCAGGATGTCTGATAGGAAAGTAATTTGGAGAGCTACTATGAAGATTAGGATCATGGTGGTGATACTGATTAAAGTTCATCGCCGGTGACGCCGTAAAATCTGGAATTGGTGTCGGAGGTGGGATTGTTGGGGGGTTGATTTGTAAAGGATTCGCTATCGGTGTGCTATGTGATGAAGAATTATTGCTCCTGTTACGATTTGATATCTGAACTAAAGATGGCTGAGCGGAAATCGGCACCGGAGTTGGGATCGCAGATGAAAAATCTAAATGGAAAGCATTTTCCGGAGGATTATTGGAATTTCTGCTTGTAATAGTACCGGAACTATTGTTTTGGCTATTATTGCTACTGTTGTTATTAGCATGGGAGGTTGTGCTACTAATTCCTTTAGAACTTTGATTTCTACTACTATGGTGTTGTTGGCCATGATTTTGGCTTTGACTTTGACTCTGGGCTCCACTGCGCTGTGAATGGGAATGAGACTGCTGCTGCTGCTGATGTTGACTTTGGCTTTGGGATTTAGGATTTGTATTCGTAGAATGATTTTGCGGAGGAGCAAGAGACTGCTGACTCTCGTTTTGTTGTTGAGGGGGACGCACGGAATAAGAACTCCCACTTAACTCACTGGAATGAGAATATCCTCGTTGCTGTTTACTTGAATTTGAGGCACTGTGTGAGTGAGTCTTGCTATTGCTTTGGTTTTGGCTTCCTTGACTCGCATTTCTTTGTAGATTCGATTGTTGGGGCTGCATAGTCGAGATCGAAGGGTAATTGCTGTGATTATGATGGTTTCCGACATTTAGATTTAAATGAGGATTCAAACTGTTAGTATTATTAGCCGGATAAGTTATTGGAGCAGAAGTAGGAGCGTGAGATTTCGACTGATGATGAAGATGGTTATTATTATTGTTATTAGAGGAATCATTTGTAGAATAATTTTGGGATGGCTGAGTTGCAGGCTGTTCCTGATGTATCTGCGTGTGCATCCGAGCTGACATGTTGAAATCAGTCAAACCTGGCCTGAAAATTTGGGATTTTTGTCCTTTTGCATTCGTATTTGAATTGGAATGAGACTGCGGAACATTTGACGCGTTTTCTCCAGTGTAAGAATTTTGATAATTTTGAGTTTTCGAAGATTCTCTCGAATTTCTCGAAGGAGTGGGAGGATTCTGATGAAATGTTGGGTTTTGGTATGGGTGATGATGGTGGACGTGATGTTGAGTATTGGGTGTAGGTGTAGGAACGGCTATAGGAATCGATGCATGTCCGTGAGTTGTTGTGGAAGGAGTGCTTAAGTTTCGGAAAATGTTATGTGAATCAGAGGTTGACATTTGTGGTTGATACTGAGTTACTCTAGCTATCGGGATTGGGTGTGAGGAAGATGTACTCGATGATTCTACATGAGATGTGGACACTGAAGATGACTTTGAATTTGTTGTAGTACTAATTAGTGAGGAATTTAATGAACTTTTACTTTGTTGCGAGATGTTAGAATGTTTCTTTTGACTTTGCTGCGGCACAATTGCATTGTTTTGGGAGGAAACGGCGGTTGGAGTAGGAATTGTTGCCCTATTATGTTGAATAATTGGCTGAGAATGCATGTAAGATGGGAATTGGCTGAAATTCGGATTTTTATATTGTGGAGATTCGGATGCGGGAACAGCAACATTTGTTTGTATTTGATTGACGTTAGATGTACTGTTAGAAATGGGCACAGCTGGTGCATTTGAACGGAAACCATTCAAATGATTGAGTCCAGACTCAATACTACTAGATTTCTTTGGTGGGGAAACATTAATAGTGGAAAATGTTGAAGTAGGAGCAGAGGACATAAAATTCAGAGATTCTAAATTGTGGAAATTATTTGTTTCTTGACGTTGGGGAGTGGGATTGGGTGCAACGGCTAAACAAGTTGTCCCTACCAAACTATTGTACGTAGAACTAATAAAATTTGAAGTTGAATTAGATGATACATTTGTGTTTTGATTAGTTGACACATTCATACTGGAACTTCGTGGTAACGTGGAATTATTGTTAGCACTCGTACTACTTGCCGATACAGCTTCCGTATTGCTCGAGCTTTCTTCAGGTAACATTGCATCAATGAAAAAGGAAGATCGCACAGAAGAAAATTGCATAGAGGTTTTACATGTTGAGTTTTGATTTTCCGACGCGTTCACAATACTTTCTCTGGGGAGTAAAGGAAACATTGAAAGAAACATTTGCGTGGGAGAAATCGGAGATTTCGGAGAATGAGCCTCGCCCCAATCACCACTCAACTCCATAAGCTCCCCAACTGGAGGATCTATCAAGTCAATGCTCCTGGCGATGCATTCGCTAATTTTATCATTGTCATTCCCATTTTCAACAGTTTCCACATTTTCAGACACATCCATTGCAATTGCTTCTTCTTCTCGTAGAGATTCTACAGGGACCTCTACAGCAACAGTTGTCGTTGGAGGTTCTGTCTCCTGAAGACTTTCTAATTGATTTATTTCCATAGAAGAATTCCTAGTAGTGGTCCCTACATCCATTTCTGTTACTTCGGAATTCTTTTTTGGAGAACTTTTATCAAATACACTTTTTCCACTTTCTACTAATTGATTTTTATTGGGATTTGGATTTTCCTGCGAAGTAGATGCTACGAGTATATCATTCTGCAGAATTTTCTCTGCGTCTTCCCCAGAAACCTCTGGTATTGTTTCTGGAAGTTTTTCAACCACAACCACAGTTTGTTTTCCTTCCTCTAAAATCCTCTTAGTAGACTTCCCTGAAACTGTCTCTTGCGAATCTTTAGCTTTCTTTTCTGGAACAATTTTAGGATTAACTAATTTTTTCTTTGATAGTGGACATGGCATAGATTTCTTTGAATTATGTTTTTGACGATCGCGATCTTTGCTTGATTCCTTAGCACTTGTCGAATCCTGTGACTTTTCATCGGTGAGATCTATAATTTCCGGCACTTCTTTCTGTGGAATTTTCATTATTTCGTTTTTGTCTTTGGATTTTGTTACATCTTTGATTTTATCTTTAGCAACTTTCTCCGTCATTTGCGTACTTGTTTCTAAACTTGAAGTAGTAGTCACCAAATTTTTTTCTTTAGGCACAACAGGTAAAGTATTAGTAGCTTTAGATATCTTAGCTGGCTCTTCTGGAACAATTTTAACTTTTTTCGCTCTATTCCTTCGTTTCTTTTCTTTTGGCGGAAGTGGCTTTCGTATGGGTAAGATAGCAATCTTTTGCAAATGGTTAGTTTCATCCGGCTTTGGTAATATTCGCGGAGCGATTGTCATTCTTGTAACAACTGGTTGGTTTGCTAACGGGTTAGGAATAGGGCAGGATGTAAGAATTATTGTTGTCGTCGTAGGCAGTGGCACTGATTGGACAATTGGTTTTATTATTGGGGGGATGTTAGCATTACTAGGCTGAGAGCTTTTCGGAGCTGTTGCAGAATTAGCACTTTCTTTATCCGTGTTTGTTTCTTTTAGAGGAGTCCCAATTGTAACGGAAATCGATTGGGGCTGCGAATTAGCTGCTAATGATACTGCGGATTTCGTATCTACAAAATCAAATACATTTTATTTCAAATACTGTCAGAAATTCATTAATCATGGAATTTTTGCTTTAGAAAGCTGTATTAATTAATGGGAGTAAAAAACGGTAATGCAAATGTTGTTGGTTTCCCTTTGGTGCACCTTTTTTCTCAAACCTGCAATTTCGCCTTTCTTAATTACAAATTTTTATATGATTTCCAATGGGTGGTTTTTTTATGTTATTTATCTTACTATTGTCCATGAGATATCGCTCAACAATAAATATTTTACATAAATAACTCCCCATTGGAAATCATGTAAAAATTTGTCATAATAATTATCAATCAGAGGAGTGTATTTCGAAAAAGTTGAACCAATCCAAGAAAGGCAAAAATGCACTTTTGATAAACCAGGTGCATCATTTGGTGAAGCCAACAGTCCATCAATAACCTACTTCAATTTCCATATAATTTATAAATAATCCTATAAGAAAATTGGATTTAGGTATTAAAGATCAACAGATGCAGTAATTAACAAAATATTTTTACTTGTCGTAAGCCCATCTTTATCTTGACAGACATTTTCAGGTGTGTCTTTCTTTCCATCACCACCATTACGTTCTACTGTTTCCATTGCACTGTTTTCTAGATTTTCTGGAGTAAGTTGATTACTCCATTTCCCTTGTTTCTTCCCAATTTTTAAAGCTGGTCCTAAAGGAATGCGTATCTTTGCTTGTTTCAATAAAGTTGTAAGTTGCTTTACACGGAGTATCAGTTTATTCGACTCATCCTGCAGCTCATTTATCAGTTTGCCTAAAGATTACAGAAAAATCCATTTGTATGAAAATGGGAGTAATAGTGTATATTTCGTCATAATTGTTTGATTATTTAAGAAACTAGTGACTCATCTTACTTTTCTCATCACTTTGTGTTTGTTGACTAATTAACCTTGAATTAGACAAACGAAGTTCCTTAATAAACTGTGCTGCTTTTTCCAGAATGTCAATTTTTGGGGTTTTAGATGCTGGATCATAATTTGGTAGGATTTGAGCTAATTTCTTAAATGCATCGTTTAGCCTGTCTCGACGTCTCCTTTCCCATTCTTTATTCTTGGAACTGTCTTTCATTACGTAACAATTAGCAATTACATAAGTTTCAACAAAAATATCTGTATCACAATTTTAAAACTTTATGCATCTGTATTGCATCGCAAAATTGAAATTGAATATTTCAGCGTGCAAACTATAATAATCTGCTAGATTAAATTAATGTAAATCACAACCTTTTATTTTCTAACAAGAAAGGCCTACAAATCATAATTTATGTAAATGATGATGAAGTGGCTTAAGTAGCTACTTCTCTTTTCATTTGTGTAAAAGTGTCAGGATCTGCGTATAACTTATGTAAACAAACCTCATGCACACAAAACAGTCAAGTTTCTTTCAAACCAAGCGCTACGTGTAAGTGCAGAACAATTTGCGACGATTTTATCTTTCTATCAGCTGAAAGCTATGTAGGTTAGGGGTAGAAAATACTCTGTAGGCATATGTTTCATCTTCTCTTTGAAGTTTGCACTTCCTCTCATTGCTCTTTGTGAACTAAAATGAAATAACCTTTATATAACTGTACAATTTTTGAGAATTCTTTCAATTACTTATGTAGAAAGTGGAAGAAACACAAAGAATTAAAAATGAGTTCAGAAGCTGAGTTCAACAGACGGGTTGAAATCCAAAGAAAAATATTTTATCAAGCACTCTTAGCAAAAAAGTAAATAACCATCGATTGTAATTTACAATGAAGAAATGCTAAATTAATTAGGTACCTCTAATGTTGAATATCAAAAATAATTATTTATAAAATGTTTATTTTCAGACGGAAAATAAGAAGAACATGGATGGAAATAAGTTGCTTGACTAACGCACATTTGTTACAGACTTTGTAAGTTATACTAAAAACATTTCTGCGTTAAATGTGATTATTTAAAGATAGTTAGTGTGTATTTTACATATTTATTACAAAAAACGTGAATTAGCGTACAGTGTTTTTGCGATGGCATACAATCTTTTCGAATCAACATAAACTATAAAATATAGTGTAATTATAAATGGATGATTATATTTTCTGTAGACCATATCGAGCAATGCTTGGTCATGTTGGAGAATTAGCGGCTGAGAGAGAAGCTGCCCGACTATCTAACAATCCGTTAGAAATTGAGAAAAGTGAAAACATGGATAGTGGTTCCAGTGGAAGTGGTACCTACGATTTTAGTGTGCAGGTACATACAATTAAAATTACTATAGAATTACATCTTCCTATATTATATCCACTGACTTATTACTACGTATCATATATGAATGCGTATTATCTCACCCATAAAAAACTCTTGGATTCTTATAGGTTAAAAGCTTTCAATGTAATTTAATACATTAATTTAATACAATTACCTGCAATTTTTTTTGTGTGTATTTAGACTGATGAAGAAACGGACGAAGGAATTGACGAAGAAACTGAAACTTATTCCAACAGCAACGATTTGAAATCAGCATAGTGCAAATCAGTTTCATACTCCCACACAGCATCTTCTGCGTGTTGCTCCAAAATTGTGAGAAAAACTTTATAATGTTGAGGATACAATACAATAGATTATTTTGTTCGGCAATTGAATGATTTGAATAACTGTATTTGCTAGGGATGCTTTCAGAAGATGTGTATCTTGTTATCAAATATGCAACCAAAGATGTTACCTACAAAAGTTCAATTGCTATAATGATTTTTCATAACACATAATTATTTATTTATTGCACTCAACGAAGATATAGGCTTATTTATATCGGTTACAAAGAAGTACTGATTTTTGCTGCACTAAATCCTCAAGTCAGCAATATACAAAGGTCAGAGTAAGGAAACAAACTAATGATACGTTTAAATAGTATAATTGGTATATACATCGGTACATGTCTATCCATCGACTTACGTACCTTCACTCGACATCAAGGTACATTTTTGTAATTCCATTGTTAATGTTAATCATAGTCATAATTATATACTCGTATTACATGTAATTTCGCACTAGCTAAGTATATTTAGTATCGCTCTCGAGATGATTATTTAAAAAAAGTAGGCGAAAAGTATTTATATACAACTCATATGTAATGCAAAGAACTGTAAATGTGCAAAGATACTTGATAGCTCCCTATCCAGCAGGGAATCAATATTCTTGAAATAATAAAGACTCTCCACCTGTAAATGAATACAAGAATGATTATGTGTTGATTTATTGTGATTATAATATTATGTCAGACAATAAACATGCAAATTGCAATAGTTGTACCTACTGTAAGCATATAAATAATGTAAAACTTAAGATGCGACAAAGACCATGAGAGTAATTGCATAATTGCATAATTTTGGAGTGAATTAGTGAAGTGGATAAGACGGATGCTGATGAAAATCTATTTCACGTGCTTTTCTGCTCCGAAAGCACCGCGGGAAAACGCTATGAGCATATTTCGATTTGACTTGTGTACAAGCCAAAAGATTGTTTGCTGCATTTATCATCTGATTTGTTTTGCAGTTTCGGATCGGTGGAATAACGGGTGCTCCGTCCGAAGACCTGGAAATTTTTGTGTTGGCAATCAACGAAGGAAGAATTGAAGAACCAAAATTGAGGCAACTTAAATTGCAGGTAAAAATTACAAGCACCATGTATATAATACAGCAACAAATAATCGAATACTTGGCGCCTGCAAAGGTGACGACCGACAATAGTACCCTCAGCAGCTTTGACTATTCATTTATGTGTTAGATAAATATAATTAAACATAGGATTTTTAATTAAATTTAAATGTTATGCAAACTTTTTGTAAGGAAATGTATACATGAAACTTCTATAAATTTTTTAAAGTTTTACATAACCTGCGTAGGTTTTGTATAATTGTACGTTTCTTTTTTCATAAAGGTATATTAGTAATCGGGCAATCAATCCGGGTATTGTTGCCAGTTGCGATCCGTTGGTAGCATCTCTTCCGATAAAGTATGAGCCATAATAATCCGTTACGGGGGACGATGCGTCGCCCAGGGAAGAATTCATCTCCAGAAGTCATCGTCCTAGATGACCAAGATGATACAGAATCAAACATTTCTTCCGACTCATTTGGTCCTACTGGCAGCGTTTCGTCTGTTGCATCTGGATATCCTCTTCCTGGTCCATCAAAGAATATGTCCAAGTTGTCAATTATGTCGCCAATAATGAAGGATAGAAACAAGGATAAAAATGGAGATAGACGGGACCTTAAAGACAAAAAGTCATCTAACATGAGTGGAATTGTTCGTAAATACTTTTTGTCAATACGCTTCTTTGTCAATGCATTCAAAGTCAGTTTAATATTAATATTCAACATTTAAATGAAAAGCAGAAAAGTGGTTCCAAGTACGGAGTTGAAGACGACATTGAAGTTGATGATGATGACGAAGAAAATACAGCAGGATCGCCTAACGTAGATGATGATGAAATCGACGATGGGACATCTGGTTACAAAGGAAAAGATGAAGCAGATGATTCGGAAGTCGAGGATCCTAAAGGTTGACTATTCTATATTGCTAATTAATTAATTAATGGCTAAAATTCGAATTAATTTTAAGATGTTAACGTACTTTTTTCTTATTTTTAAGGTTTGGAAGGCGCAGCTTTCCAATGTCGACTCCCATTTGACCGATTGTCCACCAGTGAAGCTACTGCATTTCCTGATGTTGCAAAAGGACCCATCCAAACACAAAAACTTTATCTTTACCTTCGAAACAGAGTTGTACGTTTATTTATTTAAATCCTTTACTGCTTATGAAAATAATACTCTGTAGATATTTTATTTTGTTTGTACCAATTTCATTTTAGCTTCAATTATGGGTTGAAAATCCGAAAAAGGAATTAACATTGGCCATGGGTTGGGCAAGATTAGAGCCTCCATTTAATACAGACAAAATATTATATGCTCGTGTCTTTGCGTATTTGGACCGCCATGGATTCATTAATTTCGGAGTGTTTGAACGTGCTACGGTATGTAACAATATTTGAAATCTTTATGTTAACAGAAACTACTTTTTGTAGCGAAATATAAATAAATGCATAGGTAGTTATTGTGTGAATGTAATTTCATAGTTGTCTGGGTTGTCTTATAAATATCAATTTTTATGCTTTTTTAGACCCCTCCAAAACTAGAAAAGAAGGTTAAGGTTATTGTCATTGGAGCTGGCGTGGCTGGATTGGCTGCAGCTCAGCAGTTAAAAAGATGTGGAATGGAAGTTGTCGTTTTAGAATCCAGAGATAGAGTCGGAGGTCGCGTTGCTACATTTAGAAAAAAGCATTTTGTCGCAGACCTTGGTGCCATGGTCGTTACTGGTCTCGGTGGAAATCCTATCACCGTTTTATCTAAGCAAATTAAAATGGAGTTGTCTAAAATTCGACAAAAGTG
>JAAAYG020041649.1:0-10165 GCA_009936455.2 Tomocerus minor
CCAGTTTATACTTTTTATGATTGAAAAGTTTGGAAAGGAACAAATAATAGTATATAGTATACCTATGCATAGTGTTTGTAAGATGGAGAATGTGTTACTTAGTTAGAAAATCATGTACAGGTTTCGTATAAATTATTTAAAAAAAAGTTATCACTTAAGTTGTTGCCAGAAAACGATGAGGATTTTTCTTTAGAGGGGTAATTACTTTTTATACTTTGCTATTACTGCAAGCAATATCTACAAAAGGAAAATACACAACGATTTCTTATAAATTATAATATGACTTAGCCTTTTACGATATGTAGAACTGTAGAAGAAACCATCAGTTGTATTCGTACCATTGCCATTTTTCATTTCCAGAAAATAATCACATTTTCCTATTTCTCAATATCAAAAAGAGGTGGATCCAAATCCAATCTCATTCCAGAACGCACGGCAGGCGGAATAGTGTTAACGATACGTCAATTAGGCACCTCAAAGCTTCGTTTGGAATCTAATACTTTCGTTCTGTGTCTTCCGTGTCAAGCCAAATTCTATATTGTTCTTGATCATCTCGATGTCACTTGTAATTCCTTAAATTACAATATCGTGTTTCTGTCGAGAGCAGAGGGGAAGTGCTGGCTTGTCCTCTATTCTTTGCGTTTGGTCTCCGTATCCGTGTATGAAGCATGGAATCAGAAAACGCATTTGCCACATCTCAGCAAACCGACCACGTCGCGTGGTACTGCCTATGCGTCCTAGAGTATACCACAAATAGAAATTCATTTTTACAGGCTACTGCTACTGCTGTGCAAAAAATTGTAACGTGAGCTAATAAGCTAATAAACCCTTGTAAACGGAGTAGGAAAGAAGCGGCGGTGGACCTATTTCCTGCAACTTGGATTGCCTCCTAGTTTAAATAGGTAAACAGAAAAATATGACATAGGTATTGTTGATGACATAAAAATTTTCCCTCCCCAGAACGGGAATGGATAGACGGAGCAATCCTATTTTCTAATGGGATTGTCGGATAACCCCTAGAACATATCCTGAAAGTTTGACGTCAGCATCTTAATTCGTTTTTGAGTTATCGGGTAAACGGACGGACGTACATACGTACCCACGTACGTACGGACGGACGTACGTACGGATAGACAGACAAAAGCAAGCTATAAAGAAGCGATGCCGCTTCTTAATAAATACCTACACTATATTTATTATTGTTATTATTATACTGTAATCAATTTTTCCTGGTCAATACTTAAGTCTTGTCGTAAAACCTAGGTATTTTTTCAATTTACATGTGTTTTCCCACTTCGTCATTTCCGTCATAACTCAAACAATTTTGGGTCATTCCGAACGTGTAAGTACTAAAAATGTTCTGGCTTTTCCTTAGGGCCATATTTGGGGTCACAAGAGATTTTTTTAGCGGTGTATTGTACAGTATAACTACCCGGAGTTTGGAACTGTTGGAAGCATACGACCCTCCAGGATCCTGGAGGAATGGGTGGTGAAAGCGGGATCTTTTTTCTTCAGTAATTTTTAAATTATCTTGGAAAAGTTGAAAAAATAAAATTTAAATTTTTGGTATTGTTCACACAACAGCAAGGCCGCAATGACATTGGTAGTCAAGTGACTTGCTATCTACTCAAATGATTGCTAAACAGCAAAGCTAAAGCTAAATAGAAGTTCATAACATTCTCTTCCAGTTCTAATTTCCAACTGCTTGACTGAAATTTCTTATGTTAGTATGCCTGTATAACTCTCGTAGTTCATAGCTACTTTCCATAGGTGGCTACGAGGTGTATCGACAAAACTTAAACACTTGGAAAATTCCCTTTGTTATTATCACTGCTACTCAAGGATATTCTATCCTCCCCCCTCTCCCCCTCCCCCCTCCTCTTAGACTGTCACTGGAGGATTGAATAGAATAATTTGATTAAAAAGGACTAGTTTCTTGCCATCTACCATTTTTTGTTGTCAAGGAATTTGAACTTTATTGAATTTATACTGTAAAATAGCCATGTCAAACCCCGGGGCCGACCCCCAATCCTCCACTGACGTCATTTTTAACCTCACGCTCAACCCACTTTTCATTTTCGAAAATCCCCATGGGGTTTGCCGCAAGTGACTGCTACTATCACACTCAGGACGTATTAAACGTGTCATTATGGATTAAAATTAGATATTTCATCGCTTTCAAAACGGTACTACCGTATTAAATATTAAATGCAATAATATTGTTTTCCAACAGATATAAATGTGTAGAATCCAAAAAAAATTAAATGCACATACGAAGAATGAAAAGTTAAGAATCTTGAAGGCAAATATTTTGAAAATGTTGTCTTGAAATTACATTTTTGAAACTGACTCAAGTCGTTGAATATATTTTTTTTCGGATTCTACAATTCAAATCTACCGGAAAACAAAATTATTTGCTAATACATAATTAATTATCACCGTTTTATAGGCATGGAAAGTCAAATCAAATCATGACTTTATTGTCAAGCTACATAAGCAAAAGCTTTTTTCCAGTAACAGACACTGCCGAGAGCAGAATATGCCCTCGGCAAATAAATACAAAATTTGATATATATTAAGAACTAGATTACAAATTCCATTAGTCAATCAAGATGCAGGTATCGTAGAGAATTAGAACATTAAGAAAACTAAGGTACCTACATAATGATATGAAGAGCAAGTGAGACAGTTTGTAAGGAGTTGAACATAATATGTATTCGCCCAACTTAAAGAAAGTAGCAAAACTGTCTATACCCTTCAATTCTAACGGAAGAGAGTTCTATTCATCAATAGCCCTAACAACAAAAGAGTTTTGTGAATGAGCAAACTTACACTTTGGAACTGCCAGGTCACACAAATTCTAAATTATTATAGTAAAATGCGTTTTCAGATAAAGAATTATTTTGCTAGTTTCATATTACATGTAAGCAGTTTTTCATGGATAAAGGCAAACTTTTGACAAATTAAGTTATTGATCATTAGCGATTCAGAAAAAAATTTGACAAAACTCATGTAGACCCCGTCAGCGTCCCATTCTGCCTGCCTGGGCCGGAGCAGATCTTCGTCGAAGATGTCAAGGCCAATTACTAACTGCACCAAGAACCAAGAACTGCAACGTGCAATTTATTAACAAGTATGCACCGAAGGATTTATAAAAATGGCCCATTATTTTTGAAATAACTTATTTTATATTATATGGAATGGACTTAAAGAGAAGAAATGCAACGCTACACGCAACTCCTGGAGGCAAGTAGAAAAAGAGCCATTATCCGAAGCCTCTTTAATTCAGCATTGTCAGACTATGCTACGCTTTGTCAGATTAGTGATCCGTCTTTAGTTGGCTTTCATGTATACAAAATATTTCCAAATTACATCATCTAATTCAAAAGCTATTTCATTAAAAATCGGAAGTTAAACATTGCTTAATTTTTTTTAATAATTGCAGATCCTAGCAATTGCAAGTAAATCCAAACATTACCAAATAAACTCATGTACATTCAAACATTTACAATCATGAAGAATCCAAACAAACTACCACAGCAAATGCATATAAACTTAAACATAGAAGCAATTGCATGTAATTCCAAACATTTGATAACTTTTGATATTCGATACACCATACATTGATAGAGCGAAATGTTTCAGTTTTCCTTAAAAAATAAAAAATATTAAGACATTGCTTTGTGTTGAAGGCAGGGGCGCGTGAAATAATGGGCAACTCATGTTCATATATTAATTTTAATTCTGTTTAATATACACTGAGCTGACAATTGGTGTTGGTCCAGAATACAATTCTTCGGTAGACTACCCATTGAATATGGTACATGAAAATTTATCAAGTATTCAGTTAGCCTGACGACGATCACATGGTCGCTGACAGTGTTTCCTCTTGTGACTGAAATTTAGGAAGTGTGACGAAGAGATTAAAAAGGGAGTTTGGGTAAAAGTAGCCGGGCCGCGTAATTGAATAAGGGACATCCTGCCTCTTCTTAGTCCTGTTCATCCTCATCGTCATCTAGCTAAATATGAAGTCTTTATCCTTGCTCTTTACAGTACAGTAGTAGTATAGGGGTTAATTCCCCACGCCACTAATTCCCGTTCTAATAAAACTGAGATTATGTAACTGAGCTGAATGAGCATTTTTTGTTAACTGATTAAGGCATTGCTAATACGCACCGGTTGTTGGCTCTTCACTGAACACGCAAAGGAGAAGACAACTAACTGGTCCAATAAAGATTGTATGAAAAACGTAATAGGACTGTTAATCATTTGACGCGTTTCTTAAGGTCCATCATTCTTTGTTAAGTGTTATAGTGTGAGAATGTCGGAAGCCAAAAGGGGCACAAATGAGATTACAATTAAATAAACGGAGCTTAAGAAACTCGTCTTGCATACCAATATTCAGTGTCCTACCCTACCCTACACTACAACGTAACGCTTTTCTTCATTTGCTTTTGCCATTCATTTTTGGGGTATAAATGAGACAAAATGGAAAATACTTTTGCAGCTTTAAGCGTAGACCTGTAGTTCGAAAATTTTAATTGTAATTCGATTTCGCGAACTGGTGGAGGACATGGAGAAAAAGGATGGGCCCATGGCCATGTAGTCCCATTGCATACGCAACACGATTCACGATGCTACCCACACTGCTGCCTACGCCACAGTGGCTCTCGGTTGGGTGGCAGCTTTGCCTGCAGCAGACAAAACTACACTCAGGCAACACAGGTCGGCCACGTCCATGTCCACGTCCCACTGTACCTGCCTGGACGGGAGATCATCTTCGTCGACGATGCCACGGCCCTGCAAGCTGCCGTGCTCCTGGTGCTCGTAGACAGTCAAGTGGCTCTAGAGTGAGCCGTACTGTGTCCTGGGCTGAGGAAATTGCGACGAGAAGAGTAGCAGAGCAGAGAGCAAGAGCTGTCCGTGCGTGGAGCGGAGTCTCCAGTGGCCCCAGGGGCTCAGCCGTGAAGGGGCCGGGCGACGAGGTGTGGGGCTCGCCGTGCTGAGCGGACGGAGAGCGGGAGAGGGCTGCGGCGAGTGTAATGCAGGAGGCAGGGCAGCAGCGTTGGCCCTGGATGTACGGAGGGCGGGGCGGGCTCGGTCGAGCCCGCCTCCTGCCGCTACTCCGGCAACTACAGCCAACAGACGAGCATTGCGAGGGACGGGCGTGGGGACGAGACGCCCCGGCCAGGCCACGGAGCGGACGGAGAGCGACGAGAGTGCTCACTCTGTCGCTGCATCTCCTGCCACACGCACCGACTTATCTCTCTCTGCCTGTCTCTGTGCGGCGGGTGCCTCCGCTACTCAATTCCCTGGCTGTCCAGGATCACGCGGATTTGATCCACTTCAACATCCGTTGGTTGACGACCCGGTTACTCTGTGAGGGCTGCTAACCCACTCTTCCGCCGTCGGCTTTGCATTGAGCTCAAGTCAGTGGGAATAACAAGTGACGGCGGGAGGACCCATACTCCCGCCTGCTCCGTCTCCCAACACCCTATCCTGCACAGTGTCTCTCTGGCTTCGCTAATCCCGCCCGGACCCTCCATGTCTCCCTGCTGTCCACACGCCGCTCTCGTTTATCTCTCGCCACCAGCAGCGCCCAGTGCTCCTCTCTTCCGCTCGAGCGTCTCGGCCTGCCCCGGTTTTCGCCATTGACGGCCCAGTGACGGCCAGGAGAGTCGTGACAAGGGCGGGTGCTGCCACTTGTCCTCTTCTTCGGATCGCCACTCCCGCCCGTGACTCCGGCCAGTGACAGTGCATTGTGCAGTGTGCTTTCCGTCTTCTTCCGCCCCACCAAGTTCAGTTCATCCGTGAGTGCCACAGTTCTCGAAAGGGCCAGTTGCGATGCTCATTCCTGTGCGCTCTGCGGGCCGGGCAGGTGTATAGTGCGACGAGTGGCCTTTCGCGTGGGAGGAATCGAACAGTGCGCCAACTGCCCGTTTCGTGGAGTGACATGTGCTCGTGATCCACTCCATCCGTAGCGGGAAAGTGAGCATGAATACTCCGCTGTCGTGGTCGTCGGGTTTAGGCTGGCCCTTGGGCTTCAACGTAGGGACGGGCCCCACGATGCCGCCATTCCCCGAAGGCTCCATGCAGCAGATCCAGGCCCGCGAGTACAGCTTGCGGGGCTATGCGGAGTGGCGGGCGGAAAACGCGAAAGTGGAAGCGGCGCGCCTGCTCACGTTTCTGCAGAACTCTAAATCGGGCGGGAACTCCTTCGTGCCCGACTACATGAAGCACTCGGCGGAGCACTTGAACAACAAGTCTTTCATGATCGACTCACTCCTCAGCCGCCAGGACGCTGAGGAGAAGATCGCCCTCGAAAGAGGCTTTGGCCCTGACGCCCAGCACCGGCGGGGTCTCAACCTCTCCACCTGCAAAAGCGCTAGTGCGGGGGTCAAAATGGGAAAGGGTGAATCAGCCAAAGACAATATCCACGTGTACATCAAGGGCTGCCGGGTGCATCCCTACCCGCCAAAAATCTGCCACCACCACAACCGCCACGTCCACGTCTTTCAGAACAAACCTCAGTCGACTCCCGCCATGGACGCCGCCGCTGCTCAACTGTCCACAGGCCCCTCCACTCCCGCCCCTCCCGACGAGGCTCTTCCAGGTTACAACTTTCTCTTTTTCTCCTTGCCAAAGTGTTGCGAGCGATCAAATGGCTGCCACTTACCTCCCAGTTGTCTCTGCCAGGGCCTAGACTTAAGTAGTGGGGGAGACGCCCTGGATGTTAACATGCAACCAAGTGGCCGCGTTTAGCGTTGCATGTAGCTAGGTACTTAGGGTCAAAAATGAGAGCCCCCTCACTTGCTTACCTGCATACCTTACTATTGCAAAATAGGTTTAACTAATCCAACACCAAAAGTTCAAAGTTAGCTTATTAAAGTAAATACCAATAATGCCATTCAATTTTTAGAATTAAAGTCAGCTAACAATGCTATTCAATGTAAAAACGTAATCTGTCTGCTGTCTACACTTATGATCTCCATTCCACACATCCATCCACTTCAAAGCAAAAGAAAGCAGAACAATGCTGATGATATGAGAGGACATAGCTTATATATTTGATTGCCCCAAGTCTTGCGTAGCGTAGCCTACCTTTACCTGGGCATGAAAAAGGCTGCCTTGTTCAGAGTAAAAAGGCGAAAAGGCAGCTTTTGATCTTTTAGCAGTGGCTTCCGTTTTATGCTCCAATTGTTATTGTATTTGAATTTCGGTTTAGTTAATAAGTTGTATTTATTGACAATTTTTTGTTTTACTGTATATGCGTACATGTGGCAAACGGGCAAAAAGGTAGATATTTGCTCATTTTGATAGGTAAAACGGCAAGCAAAAGGCAATTAGGTAAAAAGTTGGCCTTTTCATGCCCTGACCTAATTTACCTTATGTAGCATCGTCATGAATGCTTCACACGCTAGGACATCGGACAGGAGCACAGGCAAATGAACGGCAGGACTCTCAGATTCATTATTTCTTGCATCAGAATCTTATGCTTACTAGCTTGCGATGGTAAGCCTGTAGAGTAGAAATAAGGAACGTCCCATTTATTCATAAAAGTAATTAGCTGCATTATACATAATAATATTCGGTTGCCCCAGTCATTAAAAACAAGACCATTTATACTCGTGCTATCCTCTTATGTTTCTATAGCCACGAATGGTGTAAACATTGTCTGTAGAATCATCAGCGGATAACCCGAGTAAAGGTATATTCAGTTGCACATTTGGCCCCAGTCATTGTCTAACATGAGAGGCATAACGTGTTAATCTCTGCAGCTACCCCAGACCCTAATTTCACTTTACGGGGACCTTGCACAAATTACCACGTAAATTTCAAAAATCGCGCGCTTCCAAATCTTAAGTACAGTGAATAAAATGTGTAAGGGTATAAGATGCGTAAGAGCAGAAAATACGAGTACCCCCAATGTTTCATTGTGGTCTTTTGCAAATGCATTATTTGCCAATTATAGAAAATCCTGTCAGAGAAAAATGTAAAATTCCAAAATAAATTTCACGGCACAGGTTGGCCCGTGGATCTTAAAGTAGCAACAATTTTTTTTAAGTGTAAGTGTATACGTACTAATTCATTCACATATTTAATTATGACTTCGTAATGCTGTGTGTAAACCTACTAAATACGGCACGAGAATAATTACTTAGCATTAGTTAGTAGTAATATGATTTTGGTACATTCAGGGATTGCGACCTTCATGGTTCAGCGCATTATTTTAGCACAAGTGTAATTGCTTTTTTCTTCCAACAGTTTTTACTTCACTATAAATATCCTAACTCTATGGATATTATTCACATCATCCTTTGTAAAAACTTATTTCTTCTTACGTATCTTTCGACTCTTATCCTTTACTCGCCAATGCATATTGACATGCTGTATTTAGTTGGCTCTTTATAATAAGTCGTGAAATGGCTGGAATTATTTTAATCCCGCCTAACTGATTTTGTGAATTCTTCGGATGACATTTCGCACCTGAAAGAAGAGTCCTATGGAGACTTGCAATGAATTTATGAGCAAGATATCCTACATCAGTAGGTCCCTGTCCTCGAATCCATAAGCTTCGGAACGGGAAATTCCCAAAGGTGGCAACACCAACAGATGAAAACAACAGTGTATTGGGTACATACTGTATACGATTCAGCCAGGAAAACCATTACCGGGCAGAGAGCAGAGACTTTAAACTCCTTTTAAGCAGCACTAATTCGCGCATAGTGAGAAAATATTGGTGATTATAAGTCTGCAATTTAATGAAATTAGCGCTAATAATATAGTTGCCTCACTCCCAAGTGAAATGTCGGTATTTGAAGCTGATAGAAGCAATTGATTTATAGAACTCGCTAGATTGTAGGGGATAGAAGCAACTGTTAAGAATTAAAACTGCCTAAGAGAGATACTGAATGTAATGAGTCATCCAAATTTCAATCTTCACTTTCATGGATTTGCAGGTGAAAAATGCCGAGACTCATCTCCTCAAGCAACGCGTAAAACGACGAAAGCCAAGCGGGTGAGAACAATCTTCACGCCGGAACAACTGGAAAAGCTGGAAGCAGAGTTCGAACGCCAACAGTACATGGTTGGACCTGAACGACTGTATTTGGCATCCTCGCTCAGTCTTTCCGAAGCTCAGGTATTCAGTTCATTAATCCTTACTTTCAGCAGTAATTTTAATTGCTGGTCCCGTACGCACAGGCAACAGTGCTAGCTTAAAACTTTCCGACAGTTTATTAAGTAGCGGTAGCTACTTTATAGGAATGCCGTGTCTGTCTGTCCGTCCATCCGTCTGTCTGTCTGGCAACACGCTAACTCACGAACGATTTGAGATACATCACTCAAATTTTGCAAATGTGTCCTTGGGGTTCCAGCAGAGCTGTATAGAAAATGGGGTCAATCGGATGACCCCATGACCTTTTACATTAACGCATTGTTATGATAGCACTACATTCATGTTCATTTACAACAAGACCCAGTTAACCAGGCTAGGTCCGATTGATGTAAATAATCCCAGAGAACCAGACTACGTCTGATTGATGTAAATTTTGCCGTGAATCATACGGTTTTCCCAGTAAATCATGAGGTTTTCACTGAATCAACAACCGCTACTTATTTACAGCAAATTTTACAATGGTTTATTTGAACAACAAATAACAAGGCGTAAGGGGTCCGGTTTGTTGGCATTCAGTTTTAAAATTGTTATATTCATATATATTGCAGAAGAGGTAACCAGGATCAAGTTTGAGTAGGGGGTAAACAAATTTGACCGTGCGGTTTGTCCAGTGGAGGTCACCGAAGGTCACCCAACGGTACCATGACTTTCTCTTCTTATTGTACCATACCTTTCATATAGAAATATGTTAAAGGAGACATTAAGGCAGTCAACTTTTGTACGGGGGAAAACAAGATTGACCGCGCCGTTTTTCCAGTGGAGGTCACTCAACGGTACCAAGACTTTCTGTTCTTGTTATTCCATACCCGTCATATTGGAATATGTTGAAGGATACATTATGGCAATCAACTTTTGTTCGGGTGAAAACAAGATTGACCTCGCCGTTTGTCCAGTGGAGGTCACAAAAAAGCATGGTACCGTTAGGTGACTTTTGGTGACCTCCACTGGACAAACGGGGAAGTCAATCTTGTTTTCACCCGAACAAAA
>JAAAYG020041671.1:0-12907 GCA_009936455.2 Tomocerus minor
TTCTCGCAGCACAGCTTTCTAAGTTACAATAAGAATAATACGATTCAAATTATATATATTATGTGTATATATTATGTATATATTATGTACGTTTACTAATCATTTGTCTTATTTTTTAGGTTTTGACTAGGGTATTCACATTTGCATTAAATGCATTCATTCTGCGATATGTTAGTCACGATGTCCTGGGAATATGTAATGTTAGGCTGGCTCTTCTTTACTCTTCTGTGATGTTTTTAAGTAGAGAGCCTTTCCGTCGGGCGTGTTTACGGAAGAAAGAGACTGACAATTGGGCACAAACTGTGAACCTCATTTGGCTTGTGTGAGAAACGCAATTAATTTTTACTATTTTCCTACACTAACTCTTCATTATATACCTTCTTCTTAATTCGTGTTTTCTGTTTTAAATACTAGGGTGCCCAATACCATGTTCTGGTCATTCCTCTTTGGTTATGTGTGGTGCAATTATCTATCCCTGCCTGAAGCCCCAAATTCATTGGTCACTGATCATTATCGTTGGAGTGTGTGGATTATCGCTTTTTCTTGTGTCGTTGATTCATTGACAGAAGTTCCGTACATTGTGGGCCAGTACTTTCTTTTCTTCAAGTTGCGAGTGGGTGTTTTGAAATATTTATTTTATTGATATATGTATATAATTGTCGTAAAGTTTAATTAATATTTGAATTGCAGACCAGTGTTACATAATCAGGTTAAACACTGTGTATAATTGTTTTTTACTTGCAGATTGTCGGAGACACGACGTTGATAGCGATTCGCTCACTCTTTTTGTGTTTTGCCGTTATTTTTGTACCCAAAAGTGCTATTTCTGCATATGCGTTTGGAAGTCTATTCGCTGCGTTTGTTGTTTCAGGAATTTATTACGGATATTTCCATTATTACTTTACCGTTGTTGGTAGAAGGGATTTGCCATTTAGGGGTATTAAAGATTTTCTTCCTGATATGATACAGGTTAAATATTTTCTATTCAGCTATATTTATGCATACCAGTATAAAAAATATAAATTTTTGTTAATAATAATGTACGGTAATTAATGGAATACTCACAGGGAATGGGAGGTGCTGTCGAATTACGGGATCTTGTCTGGAGTTTTTATAAGCAAGGGATCTTAAAACAATTCCTAACAGAAGGGGAAAGATATATGATGACATTTTTTGATATTTTAACATTCGACGAGCAGGGAGTGTATGACCTTGTTTCAAATCTTGGATCTCTTGCAGCTCGATTTATATTTTTACCGATTGAAGAAAGTGCATATTTTTATTTTGCAAAAAAACTGGAGCGACGAGTATGTTTTACCAAGAGAGAGAAAGTACGTCAGCTTATTTGGAAATGTTCTGTGAATATGTTTCAAAGTAATAAAATAGAAAACTAATATAATTGTATGAATATATAATTGTATGAATTATATTTTTAGAATCTGGCAAAACAAACAGCTGAAGTTTTGGGAAGTCTAGTTCGTTTAATGCTGATGATTGGCTTTGTGATGGTTGTTTATGGAATCCATTACAGTAATACCGTTCTGTATTTGTACGGAGGAGAAAACTTAAGTGAAAAAGGATCTGGAACAAGACTACTTCAAGCTAACTGTGCTTATATTTTTATAATGGCTATAAATGGAGTAACGGAGGCATTTACATTCGCTGCAATGACACAAGACCAGATGGATAATTTCAATAGAAAACTCGTCGGATTCTCTGCCATTTTTCTTTTGGCTTCTTATGCATTCACGAAGATTTTCGGTAGTGTTGGGTTTTTTGTCGCTAATTCGTTAAACATGAGTTTACGTGTTGGACATAGGTAAGCAACATTTTTAAGACTAATAAGTTAATAACCTCTTTTTGTATACAATTAAAATTGGAATTCGAAGAAATAATAGACAAAATATAGGAGTACCTAGTCTATTTAATCATGCCTTTGTTACTTTTTTAGTATCTACATGACAAAGTTGTATTTTGAGTCGAGCAGCGTAAATCCGTTTGAATCATGGAGACCAAAGAAACTCATCGCTCTTACTTTCGCTGGAGCTTTCATTCTAATTAACATCTCATTCGTAAGTAAAAACAAAAATAATAGTTCGAATGCATCCGAGGCTGTTTAAATAGTTCAATATATTTATTTGCGTTGCTAATTACGGTATTAATTGTATACTTTGTAGATTTTCATTGGAACTGCTCGATTTTTCCAACTTGCCGTTGGGATTGCAATATTTGCTATAAACTGTGGTGCGATTGTGCTATACGACAAAGAACTTATCCACTTTTTCGTGACAATGTACAAAGCGAAAAAGTCTTAAATAGATTCGATATAAAACAGATTCTATAATATATAATGTTAAATTATTGTGACAGCTCTGTCCATATTATAATGATATCATCAAGTGACTAATTAAATGTAACAACATAATCACTGCTAAGAAATGAATTGCTGTTCTTCCTTCGAAACTGTTGATATTCGTATATAACAACCGAAAATTCTAATAAACTAAATCTCTGTCGCTTTAAAACATTTTAGAGTCATTATTATCACCCGACATCACTTTTGAATTTAGAAAATGTTGATAGAAATGTTTTTGTAAAATTATGTTCACACATAGTTTGTTATTATATATAGTGTATATATAGATATATAAGGTATAGATGAAAATAGAAATTATAAAACTAAGATCTAAAGGAACTATTCAGTATTTCAAGACACACATGAGCTATCACACAACATTTCATAATTTTCAAATTACTAGTAATATCCACAGCAGCTAGTGAAGTAACTACCTTGATTTTCAGCAGAAGAAATTTTAATTCGATCTTTTTCAGTACTTTGTGTTTCTGAAAATTGCTGTATGTTCTCGATAGTTTCTTTGGCCATTGTTATAAAGACTTCACCGACATTGGTAGTGTTTTTAGCAGATGTTTCTAGGAAAGTTATTCCACCGACAGAATCAGCAAAGTCCTTTGCCATTTTGTAAGGAACTTGTCTTTGTGACTCCAGATCTGTTTTACTTCCTACAAGGACTTTAGTCACGTTCTCATTATCACAGTTTATTTGAATTTCTTTCAACCAGTTCCGAACACTGTTGTAAGAGCTGAGATCAGTTGTGTCGTAGACGACGATGACTCCGTGGGCACCTCGGTAGAAAGAGGACGTAATCGTCCGAAATCTCTCTTGTCCTGCAGTATCCCAAATCTGCAATTTGATGATCTTCCCATTCAGTTCAATTGTACGAATCTTAAAATCCACACCAATAGTTGGAATGTGTGACTCCGTAAATGCATTTTCAGCAAACCGAAGCAAAAGACAAGATTTTCCAACATTTTGGTTCCCAACTAAAAGGATTTTCAAGATGTAGTCAAAATCCGTATCCGGGCGGATCATCTTTACTGGAAGCTCATTCGTTTTAATAGGAGATTGAAAAGTCTAAGAATAAACAAAATGTATTTAACAAATATATTATAAGAGACAAGTCACCTTAATATATACATACATAAAAAAATCTTCTTGCATTCCCGCAATTTCTTTGATGTCAATTAAATACAGTTCTGATTTTTATTTTCTGTCGCGATTTTTGCTGTACTGCATATGCAGGTGAATAAGTACATGGATATACGAGTGTCCCTTCCAGAGTTACCTCACTTATACATTAAAACTGATAATTATTGTACTGTAGAGTAGATGTAGAGTAAAACAGAAACTCACGTTGATGACTTGACAAGGTAGCATTTTCAGTTCTTTCAGGTTTGAACTCCTTAAGTTTCCTTTGTGAAAAAAAGAATATTATAATACTTGACTAGTCTCTGTAACCAAATGATAACGTTGTTGACTGTGTTGTTCCCCTATCACCAGTTGAATTTCTATTGCCCGTCCAGAAGTCTCAGTTTGCTAAGATTCGTTAGAGCAAGGTTTGCTTAAGTCTAGAATTATTTTAGATATTTAGAATAGATGAGATATATATTTTTATCTAGGCTATTCTTTTGACAATAATATTTGTCATGATTACTTTGCGTTGTCAAGTTTAAAGGAGGGCGTTCTTCTGTCCAAGCACAGTAGCCAGCAGCGAGTTGAAGATTAAAATTGCTTTAGAAAGGCATTCGTCGTTAGGTAGATTACTCATCTGCGCCAACCTGAATTTCAAAATATTATTCTAAATATTATTCACGTATATGATTATATGATATGCAATTTTCAGATGCAAATTTTCACGGATAAAGTGATAAGATAACGTTTGGCTGGCTCTAATGCATTCACCTGCAACTTTATATGCTTCATAAACAAGTTTATATATAAAAGCATATAAAATATTATTTTTTAACTACATTATAAAATAACATGATATGACTGTATATACTAGATACACGATGAAATGAAATGATGATAAAGATATTGAAGTGTCGCCCTTTAATTTCTGCTACATATATATTTATATATATCTATATATATATACTACTTGGGAGAGATGAGATGAGACGTGGCTCAAATGACGTAATATTTTTATGAATGAAGGCATGAACTATACTTACTGGTATTCTTAAACTAGTAATATTTTATTTGAAGCAGAGATCCTCCTGATTGTATTTGATGGCCAGTCCAACAACACAATTACGATTTTTGATTTTATGATTAAAACAGTCAGATTTTAGATTTCCAGAGTAAATATTTTCGCTTCGTACTTTACTTTAATGTTTTTCGCAACAGGGTTTTAGCGAATGTAATAAATATAAGAGTTTGTTTTATGTGAAGTGTAACTACACAGACGATATTGTTTATGATGTGCTTAATAGAAGTATATCAATCCTAATGGTTTTACATAGACATAGAAAAGTACGCAGGTTAGGTTCATGATAGAATTAGAATACTGATCGACTTAGTCACAAAATAACCTTCATTTGTTAGGCTTAGCTTTAATGTTTCTGTAGAAAATCTGCGACCTTCGGAGCACACTACGCGTTACTGTTATTTTCAAGTTCAATGATTCAAAGAGTGTGAGTGTGTCAGAAAAATGTTCTGCTTCGGATGATGCAAAGCTTACATTTATTTAAAATCCTTATCATCGATAATTGGGAAAAATGAGAATATGTAAATCACTGCTTTTATGAGCAAATATTTACATAAATTATTAATACCCACAACATTATTCTTTTATTACCTCTGCTCTGTTGTATTGACATTTACATCATCTACGACGCAGAGGTACGAGCTGCATATAGTGCTGCGAAACAAACATGAACATAACAACTTATCTACGAACGCATCCCAAAATCTCAAACAAGATACAAACACAAAATGTATACTAAACTAACACTTGACTGCACTGTCCCCGACTCAATACCTTAAAATAGTTATTTTGTTCAGTAGTACCCATATATTATATGCAATGGGAATCTAAATGCATAATTGTAAACTGTAAACTACTGTTCAACTTACTTGTTATTGTTAGAGCATAATATTTGTGTCTGTGATGCCCTTGCTCTTGCCCCTATCACTATCTTCTATTTTTAACCAGAATTAACTGAAATTTGGTCCAAGAAGGCTGATATGGAATAAGATGTTCCCAGTCTTGTCCTGAATAATGGGCTATTAATGGCTGTTATACGCAGTATTTTAAAAACTGCTTTCACAGTCAACTCAGACCATGATTATTATAGTAAACAAGTTAACACGTAGGTACTTAGCTACGTTATTTATTTATCCATCTACATGTGCACAATATGCAGTTGGCCGTGGGGGTGCTATAGTGTTAGAAAATTAGTTCAGTTCTTAGGGGACATAAGAAAGGCTAGCAACTTGATATATTATATAGGTACCTATAATATCTATATACATTACATATTTTATAAATGCATTAAGAAAAGGAAACCAATTGTAAATTGAGGGACAGAAAAGGAGCAGAATTTGTTAATAGTTAATTATAAAAGTACATATGAATAGTGTAGCATATACCGTATTACTCAATTTAAATCTCCAATGACATTATTTTCATAATCAATACCCTCGTCAAGGATTTTTTTTTGAAAAACTGCTGTGCTTTTAACAGTGATGCAACTGATAACTGGACTGGTAAATGAATATTCCTATATGCAACTGGTTGCTCCACGATTTTTTAAATTAATATTTTAGATAGAAAAATTATTTGGAAAATATCCCTGTCCTGCTAGATATAAACTGAGCTTTACGCTACGCTACGCACACATGCTTCTTGTATATTATAACAAAGTATCAATGTTCTTGTCAACAGAAAACGGAACAGCAGTAAATGAGACCACAAGGGAGAAATGGTGAGATAAGGATATGATGATATGCTTACGTTATACACAGCTGCAAACTCCAAAGGAAATGTCACCTTTTACTCGTTTTACTTGCATAGTTTTCGACTGTATGTATTAACTTTGTTTATAATATGTGTGTGTGTGTGTGTGTTTTATTTCTAGTATCAACACATAAGTTTAATTGCCAGAATTGTATATAGAGAAATCAATAACCCCTGGTTGACAAGTTGAGCAAAAGGGTGCCCGCAAATCATCAACAACAGCTCCTTTGTTTTTTAATTAGAGTTTACTTACTTGGTGTTTGATGTTTAGTCGCTTCGTTCTGTGTGTACAGTTGGCGATTGAGCTGTAAATTGCTCTGTTAGCATTTTGATTGTTTTCAAATAGAAGATTTATTAGAGAAGAGTACGGTAGGATTTACGGACAGAGAAGAGCTTATGCATGGAAGGAGTCTAATGAAAATCTGAACAGTGCTATATGTAAAAGAAGATACACCTAACTTATTTCTTACACTACATTTTCGCCGTGATTAAGGAACAGATGACGAGATGACTTCATCAATGCAACACATTTCTATAACGTTATAGATATAGGGAGTTGAGAAAGACATACGTTTTCCTTTCTGACTTTTTAGCGAGATAAAAGATTAGTCACGCAAATTATTAGTCATGATTTGTGTAACGTGCCCATATAGATAGGCCTCACTCAGTTATATTCTTATATCTGTGTGTATATCCTACGTGTAGTTTTCGTTTTCGTGCATTAGGTACATCATCTCGTCCAGTCGTCCTTTATGTATTTTCTCTTCTTCATTTCTGTTGCAGTTTTGTAGCTCACTCAATACATGTATTCATATATTAGCAAATAAAATGAAGGTTTGAAGGATATAAAAGTTTACATTGTACTTTGTATTTGCACTTTGTACATAGACGCATATTATTCCTCATTCCTGACTTATACATGTTAGAAAATGTATTATTATGTACACAACTCACCTACAGTTTCGTCTGTCTACATTAGTTAGGTACCAAATACATGTCAGGTAGTTTTGCTCTTCACTGTCAATGCTCAGTCAATGCTATATTAGTTGTCTTCGGCAAAAGGTCATGCATTTCAATATTAAAGTAAAAGAATTTTCACACGTCTCATGTTCAATAATTATAAATGTAATGCAATAAAGCACCCTTAACACAGTACACATATTATAATAACCTGCTTTGATGAGTTTATGCAGTTTTCATTGAAAATTCTGCAACTGCATACGAATGAAAATAGTTAGTCCTTAAAAACATATTTATTTTGTTTTAAGCTACAATAAGTACCAAAACATCACTTCTCAGCTTATAGGTAAAATTATATGCAAGCTACGAATGTATAGAATGACATTTATTGACATGCAGTTTTATATGGACGAAAGAAATACATATTAATTAGTGCATAAAAAAATAATACTACTATGTTTGTTCTCTCGTAACTCTACTATTAAATTATGAATTGGCAAGTTACTAATTATTTTACATGCAAAATAAAATTGCATGCCATGATTACGTGTGAAAATGAAAATCATATTTTTGTGAATCACCTTTTCAAGTAACCCCATAGTCTTTGAGACATAGTTTTCAAGCGTTGAAATGCTTGAGTACCGCGTGGCTTGGCAAAGTTACCGGGAGCGCCTTAAATCCCAAACTAAGTTACTTTTGGTAGATATTCTAATTTTCTTATGGTTTGGAAATCTCAACATTCAAATTCATAATCGGTCATAGGTCAACCAATATCCGAAGGAAGGTCGTAACTCAAATGACAGCGATACAAACGTAATTCTTCAGAAAAAGCTTCATTCGGGGAAACAAGAGCAGAGAGAAGTAACAGAGTAAGTAATAATTCACAAGCAGAACAAGATAACTCTATTTAACAATTTTTTATTTATAATTTACTGGAATAAATTAGAAGATCTTTTTGATGTAGGTCTTTCTGTTTAGGTCTATTGACCTGGTACCGCATGTATGTATACAATGTAATGTAATATTATATGCATGTAATGTAATGTTATACATTTCGTTTTTTAATTTTCAGATTAATGTAATGTATGCATTTTTGTTTTTTAATTTGAAGATTAGTGTCACAGGGTGGGACTCGTCTTGGACGACTTGGAACAACTTACAGAACACAGACGAGTAAGCATTTAATGAAATAACGTGGTGAAAATGCCGATGCCTCAAGCAAATAAGCCTAGACGAAGCCTATACAATTCGGCGAAACTAAGAGAAAATTGCTGTGCTAATTGCAAAAAGCCATTTAGAGGAAAGGATGAAAATTTAAAGATGACCTATTTAATGTTGCCGAAGTCAGACACAAGTCCTCAAGTTTCAGTTGTAGAATCTATCTCGAACATTTTTGATGGATATTTGAAACTGAAGAAAATCTCGTTGAATCAAGCAATGAATATGTACCTATGTATTGGTTGTGCTTCAACGATATCGTCACTGTATAAAGTTTACAAAAAGTTTCTGGAATCCACATCCCCCAAATCAATTCTGAAAGACATCATTGAAGATTCTCCATTTTGGGAAGATTCTTCCACACCACAAGTATCAGTAAAATGCGAAGTTGGTGCAAGATCAGACTCAGAAAGTGATGGAAATGAAATGATAGTCCCCGAAACTGAATTGAATGAAACCCCAGAGGACGATGATTGGCAAGGGGATGATGGTGATGACGTTTCTGAAGATGATGAGGATGTTACTCCCGATTTGAAAGTCAAACTAAGTCGCAAACAACCAATTAACACTAGCGCCTACTCTTCTCCATCGAAAACCATAAATTCAACTGGACAATTTATTAAAAAATCTCCTGTGTCAACCCCCAAAACTTCAACTTCCCGACCGTCAGTTACAAAGGCTCCAAATGTTCGATTGGATAAAAGTTGGACATATCGCCAAATGCTGGAAATGAAAAAAAGTGGCACGACACCAAAATGTACTTATGTTCCAGATGGGTCCTTAGGTAATTGCTATTGCTTCTAATAATATAATTGACATTCTATTCTTTAATGATATAATATTAACTCTTCCATTAATTAATTGATTGATTTATGTAGGTGCAGGAGAAGATCCTCAGGAAATAAAAGATTTGAAGCGGGGAAGCCGAGTGTGTCCCTTCTGTCAGTGGACTTTCAGGAGTATGACTGAACTGCACGATCATTTACTAAATATCGCCAAGATTGAAACTTATTCCTGTCCATATCCGAATTGCGAACCAAAATTTGCTTGGGACTGTTTTTATGCTAAGCATTTGGCTAGTGTTCACAGTGAACTGTTTTGCAATCGCGGTTGCGAAAAATGCCCAATGACTTTCAACACACAGTATGAGCTACTTGATCACGAATCCAAACACGAAGAACAAGATCTATGGGTTTCAGATATGGACAACCCTCCAAAAGTTTTAAAAAAACAGCAAAGGGTCAAATATGGTAAGTGTGACACATTTTTGGTTTCAAATAATTAGTTCTTCATTTTCTATTTTTATAAACTGTCGATATTAATAGACGATCAAGAGCAATTAATACTTTTTTTTGTTTTTTCTAATTTGCACTTTCAGCGTAATTGCATAATTACGCTGTCTAAATGCATATCTAAAGCAAACTGACTGGTATTTTTGTATTTTCAGAAGGAACATACTATTTCCCATGCATTCATTTAAATTGTGGTAAACTTTTCTTGGAGAAGCAATACTTGAAACGTCACATTGAAAATTGTCATGATGCTCCTCCGTTGTACAGGTGTGACAGATGTCCATGGGTATTTCCGAAACAAGATTTATTAGCAGAACACAGTGTGTGTCACACAGGAGAGTTAGCTTTCACCTGCGAACAATGTGGAGAGAAATTCAACAATAGGAAAAGCATGGAGAATCACATTTATCATTTCCACCGAAAACGTCAGGCCAATTACGAAGAAGAGGAAGGTAGCAAAAAGAGGAAAACGAAAAGCAGAGCCACACTCTGCCATACAATAACTCCACGAAAACATAAATGTGAGGAATGTGACAAGGCGTTTGCGAAACGTTCAAATCTGATTCAACACGTACGGATGCATCATCAAGGCCTTGAACCATTAGAATGTAAAATATGTAGCCAGAGATTTGCCAGTGATGAAGCTCGAGAGTTACATGAAAACACTTTTGTACACAAGGAATATGCCTGTCCAGATTGCTCTAAGATATTCTATAAGCAAGCACGACTTGATGCCCATTCGGACTCACACATTCCCGTTCTCAGAGATAAAGTCAAAGTTGCTACACATATTTGTGAAACGTGTGGTAAGATGTTCAAGTTAGCTGCGACATTAGCTCGGCACTTCTCAAAACATCATGAAGCTGTTGTTATTGAATAGTTACCATTTAAATTTTAAGACTACCTTTCAACTATCTTCATGAAATCAATGAACTACAAATTTTGTTTACCAAAATCGAAAGTTAACATAAACCTGTTAACCTGGTTTGTAATTTGTAACAATTTACTATTGTATCTTTTTCAGAAGAATATAAAACATCTTGTGTAAACTATATTATATTAAATCTAAAATTAATCGCTATAATAATAATCACTTTTGCTAAGTTGTACAAATACTAGTTGTGACCGGTAGGAACTTTTGGCGATGTAATTAATTCAATATGCAGAAATTGGAATTCAAAAGGCTTCTGTTTATGAGAAATTAGCCAACACTAAAATAATTCTTTTCACGTGAAGTTCCGCAGAAAGGGAAAACTTATTTTTTAGAGTTTTCAGTAAGCAAAGGAGCTTGGTACGTTAAGTAATACAATATAAGTAATAATAATAAATGCTAATGTTAAATATGTTGCATAATTAGATGTCTCTTTTGTATTGATGAAATTCAGGAACATGTTTTGGGATGATTAATAGATTCATGTATACCCCTTCTTCATTCGTAACCTATGTATGATATTTAAATATTTAGCTAGATTTAAGTTATTCTTTGCTATGCTTTCTTTAAATCGTAGTTAGAAATTATTCATGTTATACGTTTACTTACAACTGTATAGTAAATGTTTATTTATTTACATGGTTTTATGAACATATGACAAAATGAACTATTAAACTTTTGAAAATACATAACCAAAAAGTAAATACTAAAAGGTGTTTTGTAACTTGTAATTGTAATCATATGTAATTGTACGAGATTTACGGTCGAGCTAGTTCAGAATTGAGAAATGGTCTCAAGAATGCAACATTACTAAAGACAGTAGGGAATCTGGGTTGACCACAAGGGAGAACAGTCCAGGATACTATACCCGCCATGTAAATTTCTCCGTCTATATCTGAACATAAAATCGGTCCCCCTGAATCTCCCTATTGGAAAAGCATTTAATTTTATATCCCAACTGAATATAATTCATGTCTTTGATGCACAATGGTTGCTTACTGTGCAAGATCCTTTTTGATCATTACCACCAGCACAAATCATGGATTGGTCAATATAATTCGTTTCTGAGTACAATTTGCGACAAGTTTCTCTATTTATGATGTTTAGTGACACCTTTTGCAGTGCATCTGGAATTACACCAGCTTGACCTGAATTAGAAAATTAAGTTGTAGAATATTCACCTTACGTAAAAGCTGGAAATTGTTTCAAGTCTCACCTGTGCTACCCCAACCAATAGAGACACAAGTTGAAGAATCTGTTGGCTCATGATTCTAAAAAATTAAAAAACATCATTACAATGTCCTCTCATAACATATCTAAAGTAAAAAATGAAACTGGGATTACCTCAGGAGCTAATTGTAGAGATTGTACTCTGCTATTGAATGCTAATGGAGAAGCTAAGGTTATTACAGCTACGTCGTGAGAAATTGTACTCCTGCAATGCGGAAAAGAAAGTTGGAAATAAATTAACATTATGTCTTGCATTTCACATAATAGTTTTCTAAATAATTCCTCACCCTTCGTACAGAGGATGATACATTGATCGTTTTGCCGGCACTCTTTGTTGAAAGATTTCATTGTTATCTTTTATGTTATGGGCTCCAGCAATGATTTCCATTCTCGTTAGATTTTCGCCAATCACACAATGTGCCTTTTAAGTCGAATTTAAAAAAAGACGTTTTAAAGTGCTCATTTGTCAGACTCAAGTCAAATCAGCAATAATTTTCGTATTTGTTTTAGTATATTACTGCTGTGACGATATGATACTCATCAAAGATAATCCCACCACATTTATGATAAACGGGCCCACTGGAAGGAGTGATCTGCATTGAAACTTGGAATGGAAACTCTATAAATACAAAATAGTAGTTGACAGTTACTGTATAGATTAGAAAAACCGTCTCATGTAAAAGTAAAAAATCTTCACTTTCAGTTTGGCATACAAACCTCCAGGTTCTGCGTCATTTCCACCGATTACTTTTATTGTTGAGACAGCATCATCCTTTCCAATTGAGATATTATTTGATGAGAATCCAAAAATAATGTCCTTAGGTTGAGAGAAATTGTAAGGATATGCTGCAACCAACGAAGGATATAAAAGGGTAATTTATTACCTTTTAATAATTGGGAGAGAGGGGGGAATTTCAGGCCAAAATCTATGTATAAGCCTATAAAAAATTATATTG
>JAAAYG020041703.1:0-46673 GCA_009936455.2 Tomocerus minor
CCATGGAGATTTTCCGAAAATGAGAGGATTGCTCGATTTGCGAAAATGACATAAACGCCCGCAAGTGTCCTCCTTAACAGCATTTTTAATGACTCCTTGTAATTTCAGTTCCGGAATTTCAAAATTGTATATCGTCGTTATGCTGGCCTCTATTTTTGCATTTGCGTGGATGTAAATGACAATAATCTCTGCTACTTGGAAGCAATTCACAACTTTGTTGAGGTCCTCAACGAGTATTTTCACAATGTTTGTGAATTGGACCTAGTCTTTAATTTTTACAAGGTAATTTAAACGTTTTAAATAAATACTGACTATGCCATTTTTATTAAATAATAGTTAATATGAATATATTTTATGACTGTTCCATTCATTTAAATTTAAACAAATAATCCTAATAGCCATACTAATATTATTTTTGGATGATTTGTAGGTGTACACTGTTGTCGACGAAATGTTTCTGGCAGGGGAAATACGAGAGACAAGTCAAACAAAAGTTTTGAAACAACTGTTAATGCTGAACTCGTTAGAGTAACTCATGAAATAATCATTTATTAAATGTATATTATATCATTAGTTAATGTGTGACATTGATTAGCATAATAAAAATGTGAAATGATGTGTGTACGAACATAAATCAAATACGTGTAAACTAATATTTTCATGATAGTGATAAAACACGAAGCAAAAAAGCTTCCTAATTATAAGAATATAATTAAAATACCCAAAATTATTAATACACTTTTTGCATTACTACATGGCAGAAATTTTCAGCAAATTATGTTATGCTGGGCTTTGAGGGGGGTTGTGTTAGCCATAGCAAAGTCTAAGTTATCTCTAATTATTCGTTTGGGTCTTTTCGGGGTGCAAAACTCATTATCGCTACTGCGGGTATTGAGCATGTCATACGCTCTCGTTGTGAGAGCTTTTTTAATTCTGGGCGTACTGCGAACACTTTGTGAGTTGGAAGTACATTTCGTTCCACGTTCTGAAGCGACGCGTGTAATAGAAACCGGCGACCTCACATTACATGGGCTTAAAGTGTCCTTGTGAACGTTTGCGAAATTGCTTGATTTTAAAGGTGATCCATGTGAAAGATTTCCTTTGCTACTTCCTTCAGAAAAATCCAATTTGGATCCCAGAATATTTTGAATTGCTTTCTGGACGCTAGCAGTTAGAGGTTCATCTTCCAATATGACATCAAATTCTTGCTTTTGAGGATTTTCTTGAGAATTTTCAACAATTTGCGTCTCGCCAGCTCGACGCTTTCCTCTTAGCGTTACGATTCTATCCTTGGGAGAAATTCTGCGACTATTTATCTTTTCTTTTGTAGCCTTATTGACCGCAGTTGTACCAGATGTTGTCGCAGATCTTCGTACCGTAATTTCCTTCTTGACTGAGTCCAATTTCTGTTCGTGTTTATTCTTGAGCTCGACTGCACTGAAGCGTCTGATCATCCGGCGAGTCTCCGAAGGCTGCAATGTTGCCCGCCCTCTTGATTCTGCCTTGATGTACATACTACCCGCCTTCCTGACATTTGTAGGATTTGAGACATTATTGGGAGCATGAAGAGAGGTGAGTCTTGGAATCATCGACTTCGAGGGGGATTTGTTGAGCATTCCATCGAAAAGTCTTACATTTTCGGAAACCTTTCCGGCATTCAGCGTTTTCAGCACATGAATCGAATCTCTTTCCGCTTTGCTTCGTTTGTCTGAGTCTGGATAGAATTTATTGAAATTGAACTGCATACCATCAGTCCAGAGGATTTCATCGGAAGGAGTAGTGGTCATGGTTGGAGATATTGGCACTTTCCTAGTTGGTTTGCTACTTCTGCCAACTTCTGTATGACTTCGTTCAACAATGACAACAGGCTTAATTCCCTGAGTGCCATCGACATGGCTATTGCAAGCGGTCACTTTGTTTTTCGCAGTCTTTTCCATAATTTGAACAAGCTCATGGACAGACGACATCCTTCTCAACGGAGTCGGGATAGGAAACTGAAAATCCTGAGACGATTCGGGAGTTTTGGCTGCAGTTTCCTTTGGCAGTGTCTTGCTAGGGATTTTATATTTCACAGGAGTCATACACAATGTAAGACTGGAATTTAATTTGGCATTATTTCCTCTCACCGGACTTGGCCTAGAAAGGCCGACTCTCATTGTGTTAGGTCGACCACGCCGCAGAGTACAGCGACTAGTAGAGCGGGTCAATGCAGGCGGAGGGGTAGGTCGACTTTTGGGACTCCTAAGAGACATAAACTTCGGTGTCGGAACAACTGCGGGCATCACTCTCCCAATTTCATGGGATTTTCTTCTGGCAGCCCGTATTTTTCTTTGAGAAGGTGAAACACCTTTTTCCTGAACAGAAAATCGACGTTGAAGAAGACAGTTTCCTTGGATAGAGCCGTTTCCATTTACAATATTAATGATCTTGCTTTCTTTTACAGCTTTATCGAATTTATCTTCTATTTTATCCAAGTTTGTAGGGCAGGCATCCCTACCTGACAATATTGTCTCTGAATCCTCAGAAGAAACAGTCAATCTAGAGAAATTCATGTCGTCTCGTTGAGCACATAATGTCAGGTTGTCAATTTCTTTAATCAAAGGCGTCAGATGCAACTTCTCCATTGAACAGAAGTTTTGATTGCTATGATCAAGCAAAGATGACGTGTCATTTAAAGAAAGTGACGAAGCGATGAAGGCTTCGTTTTTTTCGTCGTTAACTTTGGCGGTCGTTGATATTGTCACGTACTCTCCCCCTCCATCCGTAGTATCACCAGATTCCAAAGAGTCAGAACTGCTTTTTAGAAGACCAGTACTGGTTTCTCGTCTAAGGGAATGGGTAGAATTTTCGGGTCTGGGGATTCTACTTGATGACATTTTGTTCAGCTTCGCTCTAGGAGAACTTGCAAGTCTGTGAATTGACACTGTGGAAATGGCAGCCCTTTGATTTGCAAGGTTCCGCCCATCTGGGGTTGCCTGATTTAAATTAAAATGGCAATCAGGGCATTGATTAAGAAAATATTTTAACAGTTTTCCTTCGCATTCAGTATTTTTTAATGAAGATAAAAAATGTATAGGCATTTACCTGTTTCTTTCCGTTCTTTTTTCCAAATCCCAACTTGGTCTTTCCAGCCTTTGAAGGCTCCGAACATGCTAACTGTCCGTTATTTGAAGCTGGAGACCTTTTTGCCCTAAAAATATAATCGCAAGAAAATTTTAGAAAATGTGTTTTCATTCTCTTCAGCTAAATTAAATTATCTACTACAGAAACAAACAAAAATGATACTCCCCGATAATCTATTTAATATGTGCATTATTATTCAGGGTTTGCCAGCGTCTACACTACTTACAATTAACACTTCAATCATTTTTAGTCTTAACGTGATAATTCTTCATGAATTGCAGAGTCAAAGGTAAAAAAATGAGTTCCAAACAATTCGTTTTATAGTTAATAACAAATTTATTCTTACTTTCTTCTTAACAAACTAGGTGTCACCAAATTTTTAAGTCGAACTCCATTAGGCGTTTGCTTCCAATCCAACTTCATAGGGCTAAATAGCATAATTAAAAACATTTTAATTGGCATGTGTTTAGATTTAAACGTTGAAATAGCCAGCTGTCAAATACAAACTCATTAAAGAAAGATTAAAAAAAATAATTATTTTGTGCACATTACAAACATAGAAATAACATGTCAAAGGTAGATATGTGATACCTTGGGTTCAGACAAATAGCTGGAGATGGGCAGGCAATTAAAGCACTGAGTGAATTAGGAGTGTCAGTCATGCTAGTAGTACGTCTGCCATAATCTCCATCAAGACCCGTTTTACGGACAACATCCAACACAGTTTTTCTTTGTGCAGCAACAAAACGAGAATATTCAAGCAAACAACACAATATAAGCAAACAGAAAATCAGCTAATTAAGCAAGCAAACAAACAGTGCCTATTATTTTGAACAAAATATAAATGCAATCAATTCCAATACAATAACAAGCTTCAATAGGGGAAATAATTACTTTTTGCTTTGAGAAAAAGGAAATTCATCTCTAGTTCTCTTTTTGGTGCTCTCTTTGATTACTGGAGTGTAATGCACATCTCCTGGAGTAGCAGCAGTTGGCGTATCTCCAGTTTTGCTATGTGTAACTTTTTTCAAAAATCCCAGCATCCCTAATAGAAAAACATGATTCATACACAGCGAAATAATATATAGTAACATTTCATTTGATCGTTAATATAATTAAGCATACTTGTAAGAGAACCGCTTCGCCTTTTTTTACGCTTTCCACCTTCATTTTCTAATTCGTCTTCTGAATTCCTAGGCATTAGGTAATCATCCAACGTCTTCTCCAACTGACAGGTAACAAGTCCGACAAAGTCTCCATATTGAATTAAAATCTGCGTTTAAATATTTATTTAATCTTCTAAACAATGAAATAATGCAGTTGGAGTAAGTCATAAAATAGTGGCCAGAGTAGACTAACCTCAATGACTTTCGCGTGAACTTCTAATAACTTCATTTCGTTATTCAACGCTCCTTTTGATTTCTCTCCCTTCCTTTGTACTGGCATTATGTTAGGACCAATAACTATAGCTAAATTCTTATAACCCATATTATTTAATAGGCTATGTTGAGTAACTTCATGTAAGAACTGTAAGAAATAATAAACATGTTAATAAAACGTTCAATACAGTCCTATACATAATGTCTTTAATGAATCTTAATATTGAAAAGTTAACTATAGCTTACTTCCATCAAATAGGAAATGATATTTAAATTCGAGATCGGTAGCAAACAAATAGCCAGTAAAATATTTTCAATGCGTATGGCATCATTGCCACAATCTAGGCACCTGGAAATTTAAGATAATATTTTTTTTCATTTAAATCGATATGCCTCAATCAGCACCTTATGCAAAACGAACAATGAATGAAACAAAATTGCAATTTCAAATTTATGACTTTGAATCAGAGCCTTTTATGTACATATGTATGTAAGAAGCATAATGGTCTGTTGATGGAATAAATGATATTTATAATTATATACAAAAACAAACAACACAAACTACGATAATAATACCTGAGTAATATATTTTGAACATCGAAAGGAATAAGGGGAACGGCCATCTCTCGTAAATACTGCTTGACAACAGATGCCACTTCAAATACTGTGTCATTTGGCGAGAAAATTGGCAGCTCTTGTTGAATAAAACGTTGCTACACAAAATTCATTATTAATTTAGTAACTTATCAATGTATACTTCATTATCAAGGGTGAGATGATTCAATAAGATTTTAAAGTATACCCATATGCACTGTGCTCGAGCGGCTGATCCTGATTTCCGGAAAATTCCCTGAGTATTGATGTGTTGACGAATGTATTCACATGATTCTTTTAGAATAAAAGGAATGTATACTTTAACGGCACAGTGTTGAAGTTGG
Source organism: Tomocerus minor (assembly GCA_009936455.2). Lineage (NCBI taxonomy): Eukaryota > Metazoa > Arthropoda > Collembola > Entomobryomorpha > Tomoceridae > Tomocerus > Tomocerus minor. Next base: position 5,441 of record JAAAYG020041703.1, read on the forward strand.
GCTTCCACTAGTTTCTGAAATGTGTTTAAATTTTTTAATGAAGTTTCTGAATGTTGTGCTGTAATTTAACACTAGTATACAGAAAAATTAACAATTATTTATTATAGCAATAAACCCCTTACATTCATTCCACAATTGTTCTCCTGATTACTTCTAGAAGAGTGCCTGGTTTTGCTTCGCGATCTGGACGAACTTTCATTTTCTATGCCGTTACTTTTAAGCTCAGCAGTCACCGCTTTAATCAAGACGCTACGATTATCACAATCTACAATCTCCAAGACATGTTTTGCTTTTCTACAAACTGAATTATCTACTAAGTCTTCATGTTTAAAACATTTTAATTCCAACCGAGGAGATTCTTGGCTGAAACAATTGTCATTGAGATTGTCTTCACTCCCCATTTGGCTTCCATTAAGTTCACCCTTCTTCTGGGGAAGCAGGTCCATTTTTATTTAAAAAATCTGTATGTAAAAAAACGGCAATTATATTTTGCCGTCCGGCTATTATAATTACCATTAAGACAAAATTAATACTAAAAAAACTAGGAAACAAAAGTTTTTTGAATCGTAATTTTAGCTTCTTGACTGAGCGTTGTTTACATTAGTAATTTCAGCAATACCAATGTGCCCTTTATCAGCCCCTAAAAAGCATATTTTTTTCATGACGAATAGATTTGCGAAAATCAACGAAATTTTTAAGTGCCATTTTATCCTTGCGGATTGACCAGTGTCCGGGAACCATAAAAATAATGCAGGTTCGTCCGTTTTTGGCTAACGGTCAGTTATGTGCTCACGTTTGAAAGAGTAACCCCACGGTGTTACCAAAGAAGGGTTCCATTTGAGACCCCAATGCCAATGACCCAATGACATTATCAACATGTCAACATTGCGTTCCTTAAAACTTGACACTTTGTTTATAATGTCATGGCAGTCATGGGGTCTCAAAAAATGGATCCCGAAAACGATTCCACATTCCACTACGTTAGATTACGTGATGTTATTTGAAAATGTCAATTTGAAAATTTATATATTTCATATTTCATAATGTGTACTCAATTAAAAATAGTTATTTTATAGCGGTTGGTATTGAGTAGGAACTGCAAACTTAAGTTAAAAAAATCCGACAAAAAAAGCAGTATCAATCCAAAATGAGTTTCCGTCAGGGACTAAAACGCTACATGAGCACTAAACGAATGACGAGTAAAAAAACTAACTCATAAGTACTAAAATTATAAAATGGAAAAATAAAATCATACCGATTTGTGATGAATGAATCAGAATATTCCTCAATAGAGTACTGCAATTTATTACGATTTTCGAACAGCTCAATACACGAACGGCTGAAGTGTATGGTAAAAATCAGGAAGGACAAAATTTTTCTCCGCAGATCTTAGTGAACTGACGGAAGTGGTAGATTTTCTAAAATTGGTCTTTGAACGTGATGGTGATACCATGCATTTCTTCTGTTTACTCTTGACCAAAACTATACACTATCTAAAGTAGTAAAACAAAACAAAATATATCGTGTGTATTGTATATTGCAGAAATTACAAAATGAGGTCAAATTATTTTATTAAGCGCAATGATCAAATTGTATTTACCAACTGATTCCGGAATTCCAAATCCTGATAGTTTTGTCATGTGTGTATGATGATACAGTCAATACGTGCCGGCTGCTTCTCTCGGAAGTAGAGATTAGGCCGATGACTGGTGGCACTGTCTAATCTGTAATCAACAATAATGAATCATTTCTTTATGACGAACGCATGTTTTGCCAAATCAGTACTTATCTTATCAATTCTTATCTTGTATCTGCACATAGATGCATCATTATTTCACAAAGATATGATTAGAATTAATGAGAATAAGGTTTTCTAAATTGTACCATACCATAGTCCTCTGATTTCTGTCTCCAGTAAAACTTTTAATAATAATAAAATTGGTTAAATTAAATTAAATTAAAACAGATTTATGGCAAAAATCAAGACAAACTAACAGCACTTAGCACAGCAGTAAGTCTCGAAAAGTAAAAACATAACGCCAAATCGTACCTGATTGGACCGTTTAGCTATAAACATAACAATAACATAACCGTCATCTGTTTTGAGTCTAGCAAAATTTTTGGCGGTAAAATATTTGGTGACATGTGTGAGGTGGATCTGAAAGGTTTTCGTTTCCCCTCGGCATGCGCAAACAAGCAACAAGCATAAGCAGGGTTGCTTTCTTGACCTTTTTGATTTTAATAATAGTTATTAGCCCGTAAATGGTAAATGTGGCACGTGTAGCAGGCCTATAATGTAAGTCGCCTTGACATTAGTTAGAACTTAGAACTGATTTGTTGATCTATTTAAAAAAAATAGCGTATTTACTGTTGATTTCATCATTTGGTGCACCGGTTTGTTCTGAACATGTAAATTTACTTTTCGTTCAGTGGTCAATTTATTTGAAATACAGGCCTCTGATTGGTAACTAGAGTAACTACCAATCACAGGAGTAAAAAAATATAAATAACATTAATATAAATTTTAATATAAAAATATAAATAACATTAATATAAATTTTAATATAAAAATATAAATAACAAAATATAGATAACATAAATAACCCCCCAAATGGCGGGGGGGGGGTATTTATGTTAGTTATCTTACTATTGTCCATGAGGTACCTCACAACAATACATTTTTGCATACATAACCCCCCTTACAAATCATATAAAAATTTGTCATGGTAATTACCAATCAGAGGAGTGTATTTCAAATAAATTCAGCCTATCAACGAAAGGCAAAATTGCCAGTTCAGAACAGTTCAGAGGAAAGAGGTGCACCATTTGGTGAAACCAACAGTAAAGATCCAAAAAATCAAACAGTTGCCGTAGCAACACGCAGCATTAACCTACAAATCCCCTCAAATTAATCCAGCAGAAAATAGTGAGAGGAAAAATAATGTCAAGTTCCGAAATAGCGTTAACTTTTATTTTTGGAACCTATAGCAGAAAACCTGCTTACAGGTGGCAGGAAAATGCGAAACCCTAATCATTACGTGTAACATGCGAAACGTAAATGTAGAGAACTGCGAAATTTGAATTTATCTACATAATAATGTCCCTTTTTTGCGCTCGTTGAGTGAAAATCGAAGTATTTACTTGGTAAAGCCATTAATTTTGTGCTTTCGAAGTGTCCAAAAAATGTGATAAATAATTTTAAAAAGTGTAATAATTGAACTTAAAAAATTGTTGCGCAAAGCTAAGCTTCACGTACATTGTTGTGGGCAGTAATCATTCTTTTACGTTTCTCTGTTGCTTTTTAGCCTCAGCCGTCATCAGCCCCTAGTGATTAGCTGTCACTCAGTCACTGCCACATTATGACCACCACTACGGAAGTTATTGAGCTTTCTTCCGATTCCGAAGATGATATTATTGAAATTCCCAGTGAAGCGGTAGCAGCATAATTGATATATCTATTTAAAAATAATAAAAGGTTTAAAATAATATGTTTGAAATTATAATTTAGAACGGTCGAAATAAGGAAAATGACGAAAAAAAGATTTTGGAGCCCAATGGCATCAATATAAGCTCTGCTACTGCAACTAATGGTTTAGAAGTAGAAACAGAAGAAGCAGGATGTTCCCGAAATCCAATTGGTGACATTAACGAACGTAGAAATGCTGTAAACAAGGTTAGCTAAATTCACAACACGTAGCGAGAACATTTTTTGACAAAGCCCCTATTTGATCGGATTCGGGGAAGCGTTCATGTTCGTCGTTTGTTTTATTATTTATGTTTTAATTTTTGCTTCCCAAGGCTTATTAATATGTAAAACATTTATTTCAATTAGCTGTTGGATGTGATAACGCCTTTGATGGAGGATTGTAACAAAGAAAAAATAGCAGCGAAGATAAACCGAAAACTTAACTTTTTGACAGAAAATATTGGCATCACTGCTGTTTTGCATAAAATATTGATCGATAAGTTTGAAGATATCGCTGCGATTATTTCATCTGATTCAAATAAAGTTTGGAGGCAGCTTGAAGAGTTATTAAAAATGCTGGCCCCAGATAATGCCAAAAAATTGAACGTAAATATTAAATCCAGACACGAGCCACCAGATCCAAAGTCAAAATCTGAAGCTAAATTGCGTAAGAAAATTATAAAATTGGAGAAGAAGTTAAAGGTACATAACACCGCTAACCAATAAACCTAATTTGTCATTAACAAAAGGTTACTGTATGGCACACAATAAGTTAAAGCTAAGTCGTTTCATTGTTGTCTTTAGTCCTTAACAATAGGTATTATTAATACAATGAAGCGACTTTAATTTCGATCGTCCAATAAGATAACATTGTTTGAGAGCATTAGATCGCCATTTGGGGATAAGAAGGTCAAAATATATTTTTTGTAAAGTAGTATTACACATAGCTGTATCTAGATTTTCGAAACGATTTTTTTTTGTTTTTAATGCTATATATCGGTGTTTTTTTAAATTTTTCAAATAAGTATCTGTGAGTTGGGCCATTTTTAAGCTACTCAATGTTATTGTCGGCTTTATGGTTGAGTTGGATAATCCTTGAATCGATAGCATTCATTGGCACACATTGGGAGTGTTTGCTGGCTTAATAGGCCTTAGGTATGCACATTCATGGCCGTATTGACGGGAAAATGCCCCAGCCCCGAAATGTCGAGAAAAAGAAAATTTTTCCGCGCGTCGCGCGAAATGAAAAATATATTCATTAATTTTTGGATTAAATATTTTAATAAAACTTGTTTACCTTTGCAAGTCCCCCCCCCCCGACCCCCGAAACTGAGTTCTAAATGCATTAACTCGCTCATTGAATGAAGAATGTATGAATATGACTAGTTCCATTTATATTGCTTTAAAATGTCCATACGTAACAACGCATGAAAAAGTCAATCTCCTTAAATAGACACTTTCCAACTTGGACAGCTCGATGTATGCTTGCACTTCGTATCATAATAATTATTAATTATAAAATTAGCTATTACTATCCCCGTCAAATCCAGTTTTCTGTTCATTTCCTTTACTAATTACTTTTGTATATAAATGTGTGTCCCTACGTGTACCTGCGAGACTTATAATATGTGTGGTCCAGACAACTTAATCTGCATTCTTTGTCATTTATACCCAATATTTTACTGTTTCCTCACAGAATCTAGAAGAGCAAATACATCTACAGGATCAAAAAGAAGTAGATTTGGAAGACGAAACAAATTCGGCATACCTTGTAAAGACTCGCATGATTAATCAGTAAGTGGAGGAATTTTCATGGGCAGTTGTAATATGAATTTCTAATTGCTTGCTCTTTTGAAATGATGTAAAAATGAAAATATCAATTGACTATATTTATTCTTTTAGCTATATGAGACATTGGAATATGTTATGTGAACTTCAAAATTTCAATAAATTAAATACTGGAAGACCGATACAGAAGAAGATTCCATCCGAGGACGGTATGCCATGTTTTTTCTAGTCTATATGTTTCTTATTTTTTTTAGTTTCATTCCTATTTATTTATATTATTGTCTTAACGCTCATTGCATCCATAAAATATTATATTCGTCGGTTGTTGGGAGTGGAATACAAATCAACAATGATGTTTCTTATTATTGTAGTGACTAAGTATCCAGAAATTAACGAAGCCGTTTATCACCATTTGAATTCCCGAGTAGCTGATAATAGTCACTATTTTCCTGATTTTCACGACATAGTAAAACTAGTAGACGACGTCAGAAATACTCATAGCATATTTTTGAGTGATTCAGATACCCGGGATTTAGGTAAGAATAAAGAATGACGATACAGTTGTACCATTCAGTTATAAAAAAGTTAATGTGTGTGATGTTGTATTGACAGCTAGGGAAGTCTTCGTACACATTGTAAAAGTTCTTCAAAAAAGAAGGCAAAAAGATTTTCAAGTAGCTTTAGTTGGTGCCAATGCAGAAGATCCAGCAGATTCAGATCCAGATTTATTGCGGAAACTGGAGGAAAACAGATCAAAGGGAAAACATGAAGAGGATGTAAGATTTATTATCCAGCAATGCATATAGGCAATGATAGCTATAGTAAGCGCCAGTAAGGTAATGCCTATTTTTATAATTGATTTTCTGTGAAATACAGGTCATAAGAGAATTTGTACAAAAGCAAAATGAAATGAGCCTGGAAGCTGATGAAGTCATAGACGAAGATCCTGATGCTTCTCCCGTTTGTAGTGACAGCGAGAATGACGTTGGCGAGGATGGTGATGAGAACGGTGATAACGAATCTGAAGTAGAAGATTTATCCGGATCAGATAACGGTAAAAATATTGATTTGTTTAATGTACAAGAGGATTCCTAAAGTTATTTTTGAAAAATAATTTCTATTAATGCGATTGCAGAGACTGATGTTGGTGTAAGTGAACCAACTCAAAATGGAACGCACAGTACAGAATCTGATAAGGAAACGTCCGATGAAGATATTGATTTAGATACAGTTACAAATAAAAGACCTAGGTTAGATCCAACGATATGGTAATGATGAATATAACATGTTAAGGATTTCTTACTGTTCTTATGGGCACCGTTTACTTTACAAAGTGGGGATGAATTTTTATTGAATATGTACCCTTATGTAGTTAGCTACTCAAACCTCTAATTTTCCGTAGCATAGGCTATAGGCTAATTTTTATTTATATTAGCGGCTCAGACTGATATTTCTGTCGAAAGTGCAATATTGAAAATGTAACAAATGAGCCAATAGTAAGTATTCAATTGTAATTATTTGTATTATGTTTTATCGTTGTGCACTAATGCGATATGTATAAATAAATGGTTGTTTAATGTGACAGTTCAATATTGCTTAACCAGTTTAGCGATTTCTTTGTGAAACTATTATATTATCTCATCATGTACAAATGAACTGTTAGCGTGTAAACTCTAAATCTGCACCTTTGAAAAAATAATGTTTGTTACACTGAATAAATGTATTATTTGGGGTAAATGTATACACATGTGTTTAAGTCTTTGAAGGACAAGATGGAAATGCTCCCTTCGTAAATTTGTCATGTGCATTTGATAACAAATAAAGTTTCCTTGAAGCATTATGGCTGGGAAATTAGCTGAGGATGGTGTGTCTGCAGTTAGTTTTTCATTATAATGTTTCATCTGAGTTGCAGTTGAGCTAGTTCAAATATTTAAATGCATAATAATCCCTAACCAAACAGAATAATGTTTCATCGGAGTATAATGCATACCACGAGTTCCTATTTATCATAGGATATCAGATTTTACTTTATAAATCGATTGTGATTTGACGGGATATAAGATAGATAGCTGTGCTAAGTATGTAAATGCGTCTAAAAGCCTGATAAGTAAGCTTAATCTAGTTATTCCCTTCTAAAGTAGTTTCGATTACCTGATTAGTGCTCGCATTTATATTCCATTGCTACGAATTATGCTAAGTGAATTTAGGGAGACGGCTAAAGGACTGCAATTTCCAATTCCTAAGAGAAGCATGAAAACAATTAGTGGATACAGTCAAGTCAGTGTATAGAAGAGCATTTCCACTCTACTATGGATCTTGCATTGCTCAGGGAGCAGGGAAATAATGTGCAGTGCAGAGTACTTTATACAGATGCAGAAAATAAAGCCGAAGAGGTACAAATAGGATCGTAAAATGATATCCTGCATTAAGGTTAGTGAAGAGAAGAACAAGAGTTGGTTCGGCTGTATGTAGTCTTGAAGGAAATTGTTGTAAGAAGGAAAGCAAGTATCCGATCCATATAAAGTTTGCTATAGGACGTATTTACACACCGAGACAGGTGAGAGTAGAATCGACGGGAAGAGAAAAGGGGCAAAAAATCACCAACAAACTCCCTGCTGCTCTCAGTGCTCTGACTCTGACTATGTGCGTGTTGTGTGTGTATGTTGGCTCTTTGTGTATGAACCCATGCCATTCTCTGTAACTCCCAACTCCCTGCCACATAAGATTATAGGACAGCAGATAAGGCCTAAATGTACATATACCTAGGCTCCCTCATATCTAAATAGCCCAATCATATAGCTATACACTCATTACAGACAAATAAAACCATAAATCATAATGATACCGAAACTTAATGATATTTCTACCTAAAGCACTATTATTATCATCATCAATATCCCCCAACTCAACACATAAAACGCATTCGGATCACTATTTATGTACAGTTGTTGTGCAGTTTTATCACGTCTGCTGCGGATATCGTGTAGGAGATTCATTTATGTAATGGAATATTATATCAGGGACCTAATGGAATACATGCATAGGAAAAATAAGTAAAAATAGAGGTGATATTTGTACATAAATGCATTATTCTACAGATAATTTCATACAGTAATGCATGTGATACTTTTTTCAACATTAGAGAACGTACGTACATAGTTAAAAGTAATAGTGCATGGCATACACACACACATATTTCAAGAGCATTAATGTATACGATTGTAATACGATTGTGCCACCCAAACCCACCACGCTTGGTAAATTCACTTTTCTGTATAAGTATATTTGAGCAGGAAAGCGTGCCCCTTTGGTTAATAACTTTGATTAAGTATATCACTTTTGTTTAAAGCCCCTAATCATGATTAGTACACGAGTGTCTATAATTTGAAAAGTTTGAGAACACAGATAGAGTCGCCAGGGCGTGGGGCGTAGACGTCTAACACCCTAAATTCTAGAATGAGAATCTTAGAATGGAATTCAGTTAGAAATAGTGAGGGCCTTTTCAATTGCATTTTGCCAATTTTATGTAATTTGATCCCTTTGAGACAGAGACTGTACATGGTAAGGGGAAGATGTTGAGTGATATGATGGCCTAGAGAATGTGTACTTGTGCTGCATTGCCTGGGAAGGTGGTGTAACCTGAAACAAGTCTACCTATATACACCTTTTAGTGTTAGATAACAATGATGTAAGAACTGGTAAGAAGGGAAGGTAGAAAAAGGTAAAAATATGAAGAGATAGAGCTGAACATTTGTGCTTGTTTTTGAGGAGGATTAGTTTTAAAGAGTTTTGTGTGTAATAGCTACTTGGATTCTATTAGTGTATTTAGTGATGTTTTGTTGTAGTTCTTTTATGTTATTTTTGTTTTGCTTGCTCAGTTGCTCGACTCGTCAGGAACAAACATTGCCTTTTGCAGCCAGTTGGTTAGTCATGAAAAACGATCACACACTCACACAGAGAGTTGGATGTTGGTGGATGAGCGAGTCTCTGTGGCTGTAATACACTTACACGGGTACATTGTCGTTGAGAAGTAGGAACATTAACTCTAACTCGACTGCGTACGATATCATAGTGGGATATTTCATAGCGGATAGATTAGATAGCAGGAGAACAAGAGGAGGACGAGAAGTTTTCAGCCGTTGCGCGTTGTGTGTGTATTAATGTTACCTATATCATTCTAGTGTTCTATGTTTATAGCTTTGGGCAAGAAGTTGAAGCCACTGAGCCAGATCCACCTCCACCCAAATCATCTGTCGATTCGCGCATTCACCGACGAGACCTCACTCCGTTTACTCAACACAAATCCGTTCTGCCCTACGGACTATCACCAACATTCAACTCACTTTTCCTCTCGTTTTTCATTTTTGGGGCACTCAACCCAATTCCTCCCCACGTTCTTTATCCTCCTATAGCCCCGAATTTATATCGTCAATGCAAACATTTTGAAGGAGCCACACACATTTTACAAAATCAGGCAAAGGAAAACAGAATAAGCCATAAGCTCACATGGGTCACGTTTTCAAGGGCTTAGATTGTTACAACCAAGTGACAGTTTTAGAGAAACTCAACTCAAACACAACTTACTAATGTAACAAATTACAAAGTTATCCAGGAGTTTGCGAAGAGTCTCTCGCTCTAATATTCTGTTTACTTCTGTTTGCTCGCTTCGGAATTGTTCCTACATAAAATCATTTCATCGTAAGTCGCAACACAAAAATCTAAAATTTATGTGATTCTATTCTGAAAAGATATAGAGCACTCTGTTCAGAAATCCTTTGAATAAATAATATTTATGTTCCAGAATCACAATATAACCTGATCTCTGTATATCAGCTAAAAAAAATTAGCTTACTTTAGCAGAAAACTGTTTACAGATAGAGCTAAGACGCCGACGTAGCAAGAAGATAAAAAGTGTTTATCTCTTATAAGTACCTAGATACACAAAGCACAAGTACATAGCTATACAGTTATAGCATCTTCAGCAATAAATTATTCAGTTCAGTTCAGTAAGATGTATGTGTATTTATGCAGAAAGGGCAAAACAAGTGTGAATTAACAGTGTGTGAAGTTTAATGTTATTGTCGCAAGAGCATTATTCTGCGTAGCATTTGATTAGGGCCGAAGGAAGGTCATTGCGCTCGATCACTTTCCGTTTCGGAAATTACATATTAGATTTGAGTTGACATCCCCGGGGGAATCTCTTCAAATCTCCATAACTTGATTTGCACTCCAGCCTTCTATTCTATGTTATCTTCGGAAAGTGGTGCTGTAGAGGCCTTTTGCTTACGTAACAAATTCAGTAACCAATGCGTCCTCAGCATCATCCCTCTCCGGTCTCTCCTACTACATCCTCACGTAGAGAGATGTTGATGATAGCATAGAAATAGAATGTTGTTCACGTATATAGACTGAATGGAATGTGATGAATCCGCTCTGTCGCATCTTTCCATCATTTGTTATTGTGTTCACACAGTGAATTCGCATTTTTAACTTTGGCAATAATGTTAGGAAACTTCGTATGATTGATATACAATTGAAATTAGGAAGCTATTATAGAAGCAGAATTAGTTGTCCGTCAGTAGACCCATTCATTCACTACATATACTCAGATACAGATATATAAAACACTATACCTCCAACAACTTTGCCACTACATTGCTTTTGATTAGCCAGACAAGACACATCATAAAAACATAACAGCGTACATAGCAAAACAAGTATAAATACACTCCCTGCATTTTGGTGTTATTTTAAGAGTTCACCAGAAAAAGTGGTTGCTACAATTATAAAAGTTTCTGTGTGTGCACTACTCCGTAATAACTGCTTCCAACTGTGCAAACCATCAAATAATTGTAAAAAAAAGTAGAGCGAACTCAACTTGGCTTGCCATTGCAAATTATTTTGTTAGTAGTGCTCATGTTTTAGTTGTTTCTATTCTTTTTGAATAGAAAACAAAGAAGAAGAAGAAGAAGATTAACTTGCTCTCGTCACTTATAGTTCATATAGTGCAGAATCTGGAAGGATGGCTCTGTTCTGGAGAAACATCTCATTGATCTCATGGGCATTTGTCTTTGCTTCACTCATTAGTAAGTCACTTTTCATTCTGTCTATAAATAAAAGTTCTTTTGGATTACATCATACATTTCTGTATTGTTATGATGATCTTTAGCCTCTGTGGTTGGTGACAGATTATTATAATAATATCAACGTGCTTTTCCTTATCGTTGTTAATTTTCCGTGCTCATTCCATTCCATACTTAGTTGTCAGAATTGTTTATGTAACCAAAGGATGAGTTAACTTTGCAGACTTGGTGGTAGAGTTGTCATTTTATATGTATATTAATAATCTAATTCTAACCACCATGAACATTAAAAGCTTTTATACGGTCGAAGTCATACTTTGTGTATGTAATCTCACACACAAGTCACAGAGAGTTACAGATCTATGTATCTAAACATCAACTTAAAACTAACAGTATTTTTTATTATCTCTGTGCTATTATGTGTGCCTATGTTTTCTATGTCTGTGTTAAGTTAGCTTGTTAAGTTTCAATTCAAGTTTATGTGAACTTATCCTCAGTAAGTTGGCTAACGTTAGTGTTTTTACATGGATTGTCGCCGTACATAATACCCCGCCCTTAATTGTAGCTGTTGTGCAGCCCAGTGAACAGGAAATGACATTATTAGTAGGTGCACTGGCTCTCTGTACTCATCCTGAAGCACAATATATAATGAATGAAGCTGCATTAACAGTTTCAGGATGAGTATTATGTGATTTTATTTTGACATCTATCGCAGCCCGTATGCTTTAGAGTGTCAACTCTTTTCCAAAAGCTTTTCTTATTGTTTGCTCATGTTGGAAATTTAGAAAAGCGAGGATTTGACGGAGAGATGTTTGGAGAGGAGAGTGCATTGCATGTGTGGTTGACAAACAAAAGCATCTATAATTTTAGCCTATATCGTTGCGACAAATTAAATTGCATAGCGTGACGGGACATGACTCATTACTTGACTCAAGCCCTTTGTCAGGAAGCTGACAAACCGTCGGCAAATGAAGCCCTGCCAATTTTTTGCCATCTTTGCTATCGATCTAGTTTCACCACCACTCCACAATGGTTTTCCTTGGCATTGGATTCCCTGCCGAACAAACGTAACTGCTTTTGCAATGCCAGGCGACGGCAGTAGTAGCTGTTCTTCTACGTAGTCACTAGGTAGATATCACAGATCGATAAATTCTGCAAGTAACTTACCACGGAACCGACGACGATACAAAGGCCGAATCACGTTTCACATGTACTCTACATAACTCGGTTTTCTTCTCTACTAAACTCACAGGGAACTCACTTAGAGCACGTTAATTTAATTTCACTTGCATTATCCAGAATAAATTACTTTCTCAGAAGAATTTGACTGGCAACACCAAATATTAGAGGCGCAAAGACAAAAGTTATGCTTCATAGAATATTAGCTGCAACATAAACACAAAGCTATAATGCTCATTGTTTCTAACTAACTATGACAAACTATCCTCACCATTCACTACTCACTACTATGATATCATCATAGAACATACACTCATCTTCATTATTCATACTCTTTCTTCCTACTAAAACACGAAATTACTAACTACTACTACTGTGTCGTCATTAAAAATGACCTATTTATTGGCAAACTTCCTACACATGCAAAACAATGTAAATGCACATTTAGATGTTTGTTCTCGTTCTGTCATTTTCTTTCCATCTTAAGGTCTTTGTTCCATTTCCATTCCTTGTCTAATTTGTCCACACCATGTCTGTCTGTCTGTTGTGCATATGCATTAGTAATATCTACTCTCACACATTACTAGCAGACACCTCTTCTACTTGGATTTCCTTTTTTTCTCCTCCTTTTTTGCTTCGTAATCCGTTGTATTTTATTTGTGTAACTTTATGTACTCAGTTGTACTTAGATAAGATAAGAATAAATGCTATTTTTAAGAATCCATCCCACAAGCAAAAGGAAGCACATTTTATGACTTGTGTACTTGCATGATCTCTGTATATAATAATCGGAGGGGGAAATGATGCTCTGTACTAAGTCTTCAGAGAATTACATTAGAGGAACTCCGTTGTAGCTGGGTAGGGCATTATTGTAATAATGTGAATCATAATGTCACTCCTAGTATTTGCATTTCACTAAAAGCATGCTGTCAAACTAAGCTTAGTTAGTTCAGTCAGTTCAGTCTCATTGCTGAAAGTCATTTCCTGTGTACTCTGCAAAGAAATGTTCAGCTAATAGGTACTGGGTACCGTTCAATGTACTCTGTACTTGTCCGTTGTACTAAAATGTTATGTTTCATTTCATGCTGATGCCTTCAAAGACAAATTAAAGAGAAACATCTAAGCAAAAGCTCCCCAACCATAGCACATAATTTCATTTTTAAGGAAATGCATACATTAATTATATTCACTCAAGTCAGCAGACTTTTCCGGTGAAGTCTTAGCCAATAACCAAGTACTATCTTTCCAGTTGCTCTTCCACTCTGTGTCGTCAACTACAACCATGGAAGACATGGAGGAGAATTGGAAGATGTGACCAAACATTTATTGCCTCTATATTATCGTTAAATTTGATTTGCTTGGTAATCTCAAACACATCCGAATTTGGAACCGGAATATTTACCATGGATGTTATATGCCATGTTATATGCCTCGTTTTCGTGTAAACTTGAGACTTCGTCGTGTTGTCAAATTAATTTATTATAGGAAATCAACGGAATCGATTTATAGACTATTTATTTAGTTTCCTCTGGAAAAGGTTCCTGAGCTCACTCACTTTTACAGAAATTCTCTTTTCGCTCTCTAAATGGCTAAACAGCAATATTGTCGGCTTAATCTTTGACATATGTCCGGTCACAAGTAATGCACACGACTCAATTACTTAATTTCGGATTTTGGGCCATATGGGGCTTTTTGGTTGGGTGCTAAATCGTAATTTTGTTGAATTGCAATGAAAATTACCAAGTGCCAGTCATATGTTATTATTCTAGAAATAGATTGTTGCAACGAATGACTAAATTCACAAAAGGGGGATCTAGTTTTTCTCTATTATAAGTAGTTGTATTAGTTTATTAGGGATGTAATTTAATACTTTCAGTAGTGAATTGAACTAAATACTAATGTGGGGTATTCATGCTGAATGCTGAATACTATCTGATATTTGAGATGCGTGAATGAAAGAACACAAAGATTATTGTGTACTTTGGTTTTGCTCATTGGACTGTGTTATAATATATGGTCTGTGTGTGTGTAATGTAGATGTAAATAGTGAATGTGTTGCACATCGGTGTTCAATGCAATTTGTGCATTGAATGATTCTGATTGTGTAGGGTCGCATGAAATAAGGCTCTCCCTTTTTGGTCTTTTTTGTTCATCTCTCCGAATTGCCGACGTCCTATTAGTTGTAATATCTACTTACGTGCTAGGGGAATCTAGGAATAAAGGCCAGGGCCAATAAAGTCTGATATATATATACATTTGAAAGGAGAAGGGTTCTTTCCCTCTGCCCTCTGTAAAAGAGAATTTATCCAGTACACTGTGGTCGAGAATAGATTGTATAATTTAGCATTGTTAAATTTTATGAATAGTAACGTAATAAATCTCAGGAGCTCTCAGAAACAGTTTAAACACCTTTTACGAGCTATATAGGATATTAGTCCCTATAATCATTGCTGGACAAAACGCTTTTGAAATTGGAATGATTGTTTGGATTGCGCTTGAAACTCTTTATTTGCAACCGCAATCTGTATATGCTGGTTTGAATTGATTTTATATGTGTGTCTACTGATGACTGAGAATAAAATTACGTACGACATGCAAGGAAAACGGATTTTGCTACGTGACCTTAGTCATTCGTACCTACGCGTGGAAAGAGAAAATATAAAATTCAATTGGGAGGTTGAGGAAAAAAGTGTTGATGTCCTAATAAATAATGTTTTTTTTTGCAGTGCTGACTTCTTCAGAGGGGAATGTGTTACTAATAATTCCGGAGCAACCCTCAGGTGTACATGCAGTTGCTTTGGGAAAGTCAAATATCTTCACTTGTGTGGGGAAAGTGGAAGTTCCTGAAAGACTGACTGACATTCGCTGGTGGTGGCCGGATGGAAAACCCATAGAACCCACGGATAGTAGGTATGCTCACTTTAGTGCTCTATGTATTTTTCATTCTTGAAGAGCATTATTTATTCAGGACTGAGGGTTCAAGGCTACCTTTAGTAGATTCCGAATCCGATCGTGCACTCTGAAATGCTTTGTGGGGAAACTATACTATAAAGCAATTTTCTATACCAATGCGGCAAATGTAGGGCAAATGGAGATTTCATTTTATAGTCATTGTTTGGTTGCATGGAAAAGAGGCAGGCAATAACTGCAGAACATTAGGACGATTAAGAATCCATTTATCAGTACGTAAATGCAGCAGGTACAAAGTGTAGAGTTATGGAGTGGAACACACAGAGTACCCGAAACGAACTTCCTACTTCTCTCTTTCTACTCAATGCCGTAATTATGATTACACCTTGATTAATAATTTCGATAGTTTTATTTAGACATGGACATGCTAAGGCATGTGGATGCGGAAAATTTTGTGGAAAGGAGTAATTGTTAACGGCGGGAGGTAGCTATCAAAATAGTTTTCCATTCAAATTGAAGGTTTTGACTATAGTCCAGATACATGTGCACTTTTACACACAGTAGTTTCTGTTTTACTTATTACTGTGTAATATTTTAAGAGCAAAATTCTTGGCATATTGGCAATCACTGCACTGGAACTTGTTCCGCAGCCAACTTTTACTTATACTATTCCAAATATGCTACAATGTGTCTATCTGTCAAATTTAATTTATGATTTAACACGTATTTTCTCTTCAAGTCCCTATAATTTGCGTACTTACATTTAGCTACACATTTCATTCTTTTTAGACATACTGAAAATCATGCTTAACCTATTTTCTGTGAAATGTGGATATTTTCGTGTAGGAAAAGCTGTAGAATAAGCAGGAACTATTTATCATTAACTACATGTGTGTGTTAACCTTGAGAAAATGATAAATATATCTTCGTAATGATTCGCGATCGTGGCCGGCACATTTATGAAGAAACTACATTTTCACATTTCCTATTCAGCAAAATGAAAGCTCAAAGAGATTTAATTGTTGAGAATGGTGTAGAAAGGGTTAACTAGACAGGCTAATAAGTACACCAAGACCAACAACGCTTCGCCGCTCTCTTCAGTCCCTCCGAAACTCAATGACGGCAAGGACACGCCTTTTCCTCATTTTCTTCTTCGCTTCTATAGATCCAAGTTTCATGGAGCTAATAAAACATTGATGTTTTATTTTGGCACACTCTAAAATTCGGGTTAGGTAGCAATAGGACAGTTGAAAGTAGATCACCTCACTCAAGCCATAAGATAGGCACTTCGCTCCTCATATTCATTTCCTATTCCAATATTTCTTATCACAGAAACATAGCTATATTAATACGTGTCTTCCATAATAATTAATAAAAGCCTACACACTTTCTGTGCTACGGCATAGTTTGTAGTACACATAGTCAATCATTGCTTTCAATGCTGTACAAAAGGTACAGATCAGAATTTGTTTGATGAATAGTTGAAAAGCAAAAGCCCAAGCCTAAAATACTATTACACTACAGATAGACCACAGCTGAATACGCTAAACATTCGTTTATACGTGTATTAGTATGTTTAGCACGAATTTTATTATCATATTTTGGCAATAAACACATGTAGCTTAGTTTACATTATGTAAAACGTAGTGTGTGTAATGTAATACAAACCAAAATCAAGGTTACAATAGAAAACTTAATCTTTAATGGAAAACGATGTTGAAGATATATCCAAATTTTATTCAATTTGGATATAATAATATTATAATTTTATTCGAGTGTAAAAGATCATAGTTGCCGCACAAAGGCCTCCGGTTAAGTTTTAGATAATTTGTTTGTAATAAGCAAGAACAAAAGATTATGCCATATTTTAATTACATGGACCTACCCGGTAGTGAGCCTTAAGTTCATGGGGCAAAATTGTTCGATAAAATGAAAATCCTTATATGGTAGGAGTGACTAAAGATTTGGAAACGTTATGGGTAAACAAAAAGAGCAGTAAAAGGAAAGTATAATATTTCAGAAGGAAAGCAAAAGCCTTATATACATTCTATTAATTAAAGAGGTAGTTAGTAATGGAATGGCTATATACAATCTACGTGTACTTCATCACAGAATTAATAAACATTAGTTCCTTTCTTTAATGTTTACAAGGCTGAGAGCGTATATTTCATTACTGCTAATGTGAGATTTTATGGCTCTTTTTAATGGTTTTTGTAAGATTTTGTAATTCCGAATTTTATACGTCGTTTCACTAGATTCTGATTTCGTATTCATTAGCTTAGTTGCGTACCTTGGTTGGTTTTATATATCAGTAAACAGTATCATCTGCCAACATCTTTTCATTTTTAAGATTTTCGTTCTGTAACTTAAGCCGAAGCAGTTAGTAGAAGGAATAGTGTGATTATGCATGAAAAACATTGTTAAAGAAAGGCACTCTTATTGGTGGATTCGATTGACAGGAAAGAAAATACGTGTAATATATAATAGCCGTAACCTTCTAGCATTTGGAAAACTGACTTCTGTAGTTCAAAATAGTTTTTATGACGTACATCTTTAAGCACATTTTCAATTACAATGAAAGCTTCGTATAATTTTGTAACTTTGTCCGCAAGTTACTCGAGTAATTCCAATCACCTTTAATTGGCATTGTTTTATTGTTCCATTGAGATATGTCATTATTTCTTGACTGCTGAAATGTATGGATGCATGTTACATGCAAAAAGGACGTAATTTGTACTAATAATGCAATAAGATGTTTATGACGACAATTTCTGTATACATACAAGTAGATTCTATTGATAAAACAAAATGATTATTGTGGATCTAGCCGTTTAGAGTTCCTTCATTAAGAGTGCCTTTAAGTACATTAATTATTATAATTTTGTTGAAATATTGAAATAAAATACGATTAATTTTTGTTTGTGGATCCAACAAGCGAAGCATATGAAGATACGAGGTAAAACAACTTTCTTCTGGAGCTTCTACACAGTAAACCGTAACAGAACATATTTGACCAAGCTGATTTTGTGTGCTGTTGTGGTTTTTTAGAGTTTAGAAATTGCCCTTTTCCTGACCCTATAATCAATGAACAGAAATAACTATGAATTTGTGTTACGAATGAGACTTTTTGAAAAAATAATACGATAATAACGTATTGGGGTATGTGAAGGCAATTTATTACACAAAGTTACGTGTGTTCACAGTTTTCAACAGCCCCAAATTACATTAATTGTCATTAATGATTAATAATAGGATTTGAAGTCCATAAAAGTTGACATAAGAAATTTACCTAGACAAAGACTTATGCGCAAAGTTGGTATATATTTCTTAGTGAATGGTATGAATTATGTTAGAGTGGTAGTGGTAGCTCGTAATGTCCTATTTTTGCCTTTTCAAGTATGCCATGTACATGTGAATAGCATTATATTATGTGAACGTGAGTGAAATACCAATAACATAATGCGTCTCTGGTATCTCTGTCAGATCTGCTACTGCATATTGCATAGATGTAGATGTCTGAGTTTAGGAATTATCACAAATAAGTAATGCTTGTGCATAGCTACATGTTGACAAAAGAATTTTTGTGCTGCTAGTAGTAATTTTAGTATTATTTGTTCAGTGTCATTTAACGGTTGTCCTCAAGTAGATATTTGTCTTCACACACGTATGAGTTATTCACTTCGTAATGCATACACTTTATGAAATTAGTCAATGAATACACCCTTAGGATACGAATAATTGTCATTTTTACAATTGAAACTAAAAAACTGTAAAATAATGACATTGCATGTATGCACTGCCATTTCGTTGCCCATAATAATGTGTGCTTTTCCGATATTTGGACTGACTATGCGGAGAAAATCCCCACATAAAATCAGAAAGGCAAATCCTAATACTAACAATCACTAAGTTAGCGTGTAGACTTGAAGAAAGTCTCCTATTAACGAAGATATACCTTTGAAAAATTGTATTTTGATATTGCGTTGTGAATATTGTGAATTAGCGATTACCTATATGCAACATTTACCCTTTGTCATTGTTAGAGGCTGGCTAATTAACAGTATGGAACATAGAAGCAATATGCAATACCCCAATTTAATTGCTGTGTCGTGTGATTTAAATATGTTTCGTTAAAAATGGTGCAATAGATGCAATTAAACACTATGCATGGTGATGGGTGACGCTTTAATTATTAGGTGCAGTACTATTCATTAGCAATGCATTAGGTTTGAATGGGTTTCCTAATGTAATAATTGTGGTCTAGGGTGGAGACAATGCTCGGAGATCAGCCCGGCTCTTTAAGTCTCTATTTTAATTCTGTGCAAGAACAGGATTTGGGAACTTACAGATGCTCTGCAACATATGCTACAAACCAACAGCTGAATACTTCGTTTATTATGAGCGCTTATGGTAATACCCGCCTTCATTCTCATTTACATGCATATAATTATTGGATAATAGAAGTATAGCGTTTCAGTGTGTAACAATAAACACATGCAGACTATGACATAAAAGAATACCCACGCTAAAACATATACAGTTTAACTTTCCAGTGAATTTTCCTATGATTTCACTTTAAACATGCAAATAAAGCTGCTTGACAGTCTACCGAATGTAATCCCTAAGTGTCTGCTTTAATTCTTAAGTGAAACAAAGTTGTTTTTGATCCTTTGTAGTGCCAATTACATTTGAAGACGCTCCTATTAACCAGTATGCGGTAAAGAATTCAGACTACAAAGTGAAGTGCCGAGTGAAAGCCGACCCACCTCCTCAAGTTGACTGGAAAAAGGATCATAGGACTATTAATGCTAGTGGTAGGCTGAATTTTATCATATTATTGGAACTTTTATGCGGATCAATAGAAGGATGATGATGATGTGAACAGCATGACATATTTGTGAACGTCTCTAGATCATTATATCGTGGACAAAGATGGGATTGTCATTCGTGGAATTACGGAAAGTGACGAAGGCGTCTACACTTGTCGTGTCAGAGTAATCTCGATGGGAAAAGTTGAAGAAAGGCACATACAGCTTGAGGTATAAACTGTTTTCTTAACTTATCGCATGTAATTCTTAGCTTGTCTACTAAGAAAGTTGTTTTTGAGGACAGGAGGATGTCCTTCATTAGGAGCGAGGAGAGGACATTGCGGATTTCTGACAAATACTAGTTAAGTTCTAATGAATAATGGAATAATGAAGCTCTAGTTACTAATTGTGTTGTCAGAAAAGTAGGAGAAGTGTCACATAGGTAGAGGCTGTAGTAAGTGGCAACATAGCAATCGTTAGCAAGTCCTCAACTCAAACCTACGACGTACTTAACTGAAGAGTGTTCATTTGATGTTGAGTTTGTGGTGGGTGTTTCATAATGTATTGTGTACTTTAGTACTACTGTTGTGATTGGATTTAGGTTCAGGAAAAGCCTCAGATTACATCGGAGGCTCTGGAAGTTGAAGGCGTAGAGACTGAGAGTGCCTCCATGACATGTACAGCCAGCGGAAAGCCTTCCCCCGAATACACATGGGTTAACAGCAAGGGCCAAGATCTAAGCCAACTCGAACGATTTACCGTTGACAAGTTAGTGGGAGAATTCAGAAATTCATTTTTATTGCCTTAATCCACACAATGTCAAATACGCAATTATAACTATACATAAATAACACTGCATTCTTTAATGTTGCTATACATGCACACAAAATGCCAAGTTTCTCAATCATTACAAAATCAGACTCTGAAGTCTGAATTATGGGAATTATGTAATAATATGTGTTGAAACCCCAAATGTTTCAGATATAAAGGGATCCTGCAAGTAGATGGATTAAAAAGAGAAGACACTGGTATGTACAGATGTACTGCAAAGAACAATGCTGGTTACGACACTACTACTTCTCGATTGACCGTCATTACCAAGCCCGTTATAGAGGAATTCAAAAACATAACGTAAGTTGTTTTGTTCCGCGTTTCCTTGTGGAGTTACGCAGAGAAGGCGTAAAAATAATATGGTCGTTTTCATGCTGTGCATATTTTGCAATGCATTGAAGTGTATCTTTGTAGGTGTAGATGCATGTGTCATTGCTTTTCGCAACATCCTTTTATTGTATTGTTATAGATCGCAAGTCACAGGTGAAGCCGTTCTTAAGTGCCGAGCTTCCGGCGATCCTGCCCCGGATGTTGTGTTTAGAAAAGACAGCCTTAAAGAACCGTACGGCCAAGGTGTACAGAGTGATCGCGTTTTCACAGAGCAGCACAAAGATCGATCGGTGACAACAGCTCAGATAAAAATAGACAGTTTGCTCCGCAGTGACGATGGTCTCTACACCTGCATTGCCTACAATAAAAGAACTCGAAGTAAATAATTTGTTGTTGATATTGTGTAGCATTCGCTTTGTTTTCATGAGTGCTCTGTGGATTTTCCCTATAAAACGTCTTTAATGGTCGGAGAATGTTATTGCAGGAAGATAATTAAGTTTTAAATAATTTTAGCGGAGCTAAATGGTCATTTGACAGTGGAGTACCCACCTTCTTTTGCGAATACACCAATGGAAGAGACTTGGTCTTGGGACAATAAACCCGTGAATGTAACATGTCTTGCTGAAGCCATTCCGAATGCTACAATATCCTGGTTCATTGTTCATAATCCGGAAATTCCTGTGGATCGTAATACCCCAAATATGCAACAAATTGGCTTCCAGTCTACTAGTTCTCTGCAGGTTCACTTTTTAATTAAATCCCGACGAGGCATGAACAGTTAGTTCCAGAAGGACATGCGGGAATTTCTAATAAAACTCTTTTGATGGGGTGTGGCAGATCTTACCAGTGAACCGGGGCATGTATGGTTTCTACAAATGCGTGGCGACAAATAAATTGGGCAATTCTGAACATCGTGTCCATTTGAGAGAGGCACGGAGACCCGGTCCAATTCTTCAAGTGATCGTCCACGAGAAAACGGCCACAAATGTTGTGTACAAAATAGTTGGTCCAGTTGATGACGGTGGACTTCCAGTGACGGCCTTCGTGGCGCAATATAAAGATGACAGACCTGGTTGGGAAGCCGCCAACGTCAAGTCCTGGCCAGTGGGTAAGTTATTCATTGCTAGGCAAAACACGAGAAAGGCATAAACGTTTAGGTTAGAGCGAAGTCTTCGCAGAGTAATTTCGTAAAACTATTCTGGCTTCGTGCCACATAGTAATAGTAATGTAAGCACCACAAAAACCCCGTTTTTTGTCCCTGTAAATGACTTGCGGAGTCTTCGCAGAAGATATGAGACGTGTTTTAAATTCTGACTGACTTTGCTTTGGCTTGTTTATTTTGATTCAGACCAACAAGTGTTTACGGTAGAAAACCTGGAGCCGTTGAGTTCATATAGATTCCGTTTCGCTGCCCAAAATGCCGTAGGTGTTGGGGATTGGGCTCAAGAAAGGTCGGAAACGATGCCAAGAAGATCTGCTCCTGAGCCACCTACTATTTTGACTGAGGTTTATAATGGAGTAGCAATCACTCCTTATACAGACTGGTTTGAACTCCGCTGGAGCGTCCCTGCAGATAATGGAGACAAAATTGAAGTCTTTGAAATAACATATACCGCTGTACGACTTTTTCTTTTATGACTACTTTGTGTCTCCCTCCTTGTTCCAAATAATATCCTTCCTCTCTTTCATACTAACGAAGATATATCTCTTTTCCTACAGGTTAGGAATGTTACGAATGGATGGGAAAATGTAGGAAAAGCTGCCGTTGAAGAAAAACCTCTTGGAGAGCCACGCCATATCTTAAAACCACTTACTCCAGGAACTTTCTACAGAGTGGAGATCAAAGCTCGTAATAAGATTGGGAGCAGTAGTCCTTCTCAGATTATTATTAAAACTGCTCCTTCTCAGGGTAAGTCACTTTCACTCTAGTACAGCTTATCAGCATTTGTCGTTTAAATCTATTGTCGTGTCATCTTTTTCAAGAGTGTATTAATGTGTTAAATGTTTCTCTGCCTCTTTTTCAATCAGTTTTATTTGTCTATTTACTTTGTTTTTGCGTTTCGCGTGTTTTATTTTCATTTTTTTCGTATTACGTTTTGCCATTGCAATCCATGTTTCCACAAACTTTTTTCAAATTAACAGATATAGTCTCCTGTAGTCATTTTCATATATCAATTTAGTAGTCATGTTTTAGATATCTATATTAAGGATATACCATACTGCAGACAACGTCATTTCTGTTCCGAATTTATAATAATCTATTTACATATGCCAAAATGTCAAGTTGAGAAATAACTCAGATCACTTCACGTCTCAATTGTTTTATGTATTTTTATTGTAAGATTAATTCTGAAGAAGGCACTAGGTAAATATTTGTGAGGAATTCCCGAACAGAAAAGATGTTTGTCGGGTAAAACTGATTAGAAAAGACAGAAAAAGCGCAAAACTGACGTCGTTTCTCTGTCTTGTTTTTCCCGAATACAGATAAAGCCAGGACAAGTGATTCAGCCACTATCAAAAGTTCCGCAAGCAGTTTGCAAACGGCTTGGTTCTTCAGTTGTTTCTGCTTAATAAAATTATTCATCATGTGCTAATCAGTGAAATGAGTGTAGAAAGAGAGATATTCGTTATGTCTATCGGTTGTGTTCCCCTTCAGAAAAGTCAAACACATCTGTTTACTAGTATTACCTATATAACCTAATCTTAATCTTTAATATTATTAGGTTCCTTTTTAGTAGATTGGAACTTTATTGAGCGCTTGTTCTGAAAATAATGACAAATGGATTGGTTTAGTTTTACTTTTTCGTCGTTTTTAGCAAAATATTCTTCATGTAGTGCAGAAACCCGGTTTCAGCATAGTACAGTGTGAATCTCTATATAACTTTTAGCTTATAATAACTGAACCCATGGCTTAGTTTTGTCATTTTGTTGCTAATTGTATGAACTAGACGCGTGATTTGCAAATTTTTGTCAATCTCCGTTTTGACAATTTATTTATACCATTGGAAATTGTAATATTTCAAACTGAGTGTCTATGTACATGTAACTAGCTCTTGCATACAGACAAAATTGAATGTTTCATTTCTTTCGTAGATTACAGACCTTATCCAAGCATACAAATTTTTGAGCTCAATTTTTAGCACTGCATTTAAACCCAAACCAAAGATTTGTTTTGTTGCCCCGAGGGGTGTTCACTAACTTTTTTCCACTTAACAAAACAACATTCCATTGTCAACTAAATAATTGAAGTTGCTTTTTATAAGTTCGAGTTTTTTGGTGCCATAAATGCCATAACATTCTGATTGAGTTAGAAAATAACGTTGAAAATATTGTTTTAGAAGAATCTACATAATAATATATGCATCATGACAATACAATACAAATTACAAACAATTAGTTACAACAGAGTCAACAGAGATAGAGGAAAAATTTAGCCGTACACTTGACTCCTAGTAATTTGATAGTAGAAGTGTACACCGTACCGTACAATTACTGTCTTATATAGCAAACACTTTATACACAGTAAATCGGAAAAAACTTGTGCGAATACCAAAACTACTATACATAATTTTATGTGAGTCAAATGTATGAATGAATGGATATGTAATGTAGTAATGTACATTATTTGGACTGGGGACTGTTAACTATTACCTTCTAAAATTACTACATTCTATTCATCAAATGGATATCTAATCAAATTAACATCTTTTGTGGTTCTTATTGTAACTAAATAGAGATAATAGTACAGTTCTCTTACTAATTAACAATTATGAACTCAGAGTACACGGGAAAGTAACTGTCTGTACATAAACAGTATTTCATTTTGTAAAAATGAAGGTTTCTATTGAACCTATGTGGCAAATAGGTAAAAACAGCAATTTCATCATTCATTTTGAGACATTTTAGAAAATACATGTAGGAGAAGGAAGTGGCCAACACAAAGCTCACCCAGACAGAACCACGAAAACAAACAATTAACAGAACATTTCATTAATTCCTAACTACTACATATTCTTCCTAATATTATTAGTAGTTTCATGGACTAGGACTAGTAGACTAATTAATTACTTCCATATGGATAATCTTTTTAGCTACTAATTGAAGTTTCAGTAGGTATATAATATAAAATATTAATTCCTACAGTATGATTTCAGTTAAGAATTCAAACAAAAAGAAAACAAAATATTGCAGATTGTAAGGAGGAAGTTTTTCACAGATAAGCCATAATATTATAGGAATATAATAATTACGAAATCAGGAAGTCATAATAAATTAGGTTTTAGGTACATATAATAATCTTATGTGCATACATTGCAATTTTAACATACCATTTCTGTCATGTTACGAATATACGTAGGTATGTGTAATCTCTAAATAGTCTTTAATTATACACTTAACATTATTTAAACAGTAGTAAAAGGAGAGGGTTAGTGGGTTACATAAGATTTACTTGTATTTACATTGAGTAATCTAAAGTATTTGTTGTGATTTCGAGAACTATGCTATTAGTTGTTGTTTCTTATTGCAAGTGTACAAATACGATGAGTGGATGCTTGAGATTAATATAGATCTGCAAAAGAGTGTTTACATGAATTTACAAATTGATTGAGTTGCTGTAACTCTGCATAGGTACATGTGGCAATATGCAAACAAATATTTACTACATGCAATTGCATAGGATTTAAGTGATTAGTGTGGTTTACCCTTATAAATGTGACATTATAGATGCGTTGTGTAGATTCTGACTAGCAGAATATGATCTCATGCGAAAATAATTTGCTCTACATACGTATACTTTAGTGGTAAAGCTTTTAGCGTGACCTTTAGGAGTAGCAGATGATTTCTAAATAGTTTTATGGTGAGTTTGAGAATGACTAATAGTTGATGTGTTTACAATTGAAAAACTGTTTACGTGTGGATAAAGTAGTTGATAAGGGGTTTAGTTGATTGTACATTGCTTTCCAGTCATTTGACTGACTTTAATGAACCCAGCGACCTCGTACAGATTTATTTCTTGCTGTGATTGCCTACAAAAATGATAATTGTGATGCAAATGTAAGCCAAGTACACTAGGAATGGCAAGAAATTGAAACGATATGTGTATGTAATTACAAATGACTGTTTAAATGATGTTTGCTCTAATGGCTACTGCGGTGCGGGCTATTTGCAGAAACTCGAACTATTTAATTGTTAATTAGTTGACACTACTGCTCTACTAATTACCTATATAAATATGTAGTGTCAAAAACAAATACATGCGTAATATATTAACATTGAAAATTATTAATTATTCCTTAATGCCTATATATACACTAAAAAAAGTATAGCTACTAAAAGATTACGATACTGAAATATTGGAATTTAGTGTTTATAATAATACGTATGTAGTGTGTGTGTGTAGTTCATTGTAGATATACTAACGATGATGACGATTGTAAATTGACGTAAATCCCGATCCGAGAAAATGACAGACTACATCTATATAAACATATATAGAATATGTGTACTCTATACTAGACTATTATTGAATGACTACCTACTGAAAATAGGTTACCTATTATAATAATAATAATGAAATCTTGTGTCCTTTATCGAGACCCCCGGTGAGAATTTTACAAATGAACAATGACACCAAATTTTACGTTTAAATGATGTTAATTAATTATGTTATTTCAACAGTGAATAGTCAAAAATCAGAATACTATGCTTATTATTAGTACAAGTAATCCACTTACATGAATTAGTTAAGATTAAACGTAATATTTACAGCTATTTCCATTAGTTTAGTTCATTATCTATTATGAATACAATTATTAAGAATTACAATGTAGCTTCAATTTTAGGTGCAGTACATAATTCTAGGGTATATGGAATATGGAGTCGTTGAAATCAAAGTTTGTGTATGGTTGGTAGAGCGTAGAACGGCTACTTTTACTATTTAGTAGTGGCCTTCGGTGTAAATAGGACTGTTATGTAATGTTATATCTAATGTTATTTCGAGGTATTACAACTTGTAAGTGAATTAAATACGTGATTGCAAAAAAGGCTATCTTTCATTATTGCATTACATTTACACTTGTTGCTACATAGGTATGTACACGTTCTCTTTATTGACATTTTTTGTTGCTTATTATTATCACTTCTCAGTCTGAGCCTACTATCTGCATCTGCATTACTCTAAATAACTCTCAAAGGACAAATCTTTCTGAAATGAGTCAAATGCGGACAATGTCGCAATTCTCCATCCATAATCATATTCCCATACTTTTCTTGCTATGATACCTTCTTGTTTCAATGGCCTTGTGAAGCTGGGAAAACCATTTTTGCTTTTGATGTGACCGGGCAGAATTATCATCTATATGCAAAATTCTCTCAGAATTCGGCTTTTTTACCGCTGGAATACATAATGGGATTTATACAGTGTGATTTAATGACTTTCTCGTGAACATTTATATCTAGGTGTAGTAAAAAAAGACGAACCAATAAAAGGAGGAGTAAATATTCCCCTGATTATTGTCGTGTCAGCAATTGTTTTTCTTATCATAGCCATTTTGGTGGACATTACGTGCTATCAAGTGAAACAACGAGGTAAGCCTTTTTGGAATTTTTTCAAACACATTTCATTTTAAGCATTTATTAATGTGGGATTTGCTATTTTGTTCACAATAGGCATTATATGGATGTTATTTGCGAAACGGACGAAAAGGGAAAAACACGGGTATGATAGGAATCCGACTGGCCCAGCAGATGCTTATGCTACACAACTTATGATCCCTCCAGACACAACGGAACAACTTTAGATTAAATGGGAATAATTTTAACATTCCACTTATATGTCTCTGCATTTTTAATTTATGTTAAAATATCTATTTAAACATCTTGTTAAAACTTAAACTATTCTTGTTTAGGATGTATTACTAGCTTTTAGTCCCCGTCTTCATTAATAATACGATAGAAATGATTTGAAAAGCTCAAAGCTAATGTCAGGCAATATTCACGCATTTTACCCATTGTCAACTCAACTTAAACATGCAAAGATTTTTTACCATTCCAGTCTGCAGCAAATAGTGAATACTTTTAGTGGAAATAGAGAAAATCTACAAATGTAAATTGTTGTGTTGACTCCACGCACTCGACCAAATAATATTGTGTGCCATTTTCTTTGAAACGCTTTTGTAATTTGCATGCTAATTTTGTGTTTATCCTACAATTAGGAAATGAATAATTAGCTATTACACCTTACATGATATGAATGAATAGTACTTAAATAACTTAAGCGTGAACTTCGACAAAGCCATAGATTTGTGTTAAGCATGATGACTTGACTTGACATGGGCAAAATGGACTGATTATGAAAATATCTGTTCTAGTATTGCATTGTTAATTTACAAACGTACCCAAGTCTTACTTATGTGTGACGTGAGTGTAATGATCTAACTTGAGACAAGTATATTAGTCATTTATAAATAAGTTTATATTATTACAGTGAATTGTAAATCATATTTAAATGCCCGTTGATTTGTACAGTAATTGTGTGTGTCTGTTATTAATCATAAGTATTTATATAGAACTTAGCAATTAGCTTTAATTGTAGCTGGTCATCTATATCAATTTTTACACAATTATGCTGTTTTAAGTATGATTTATAGAGATTTATAGTACAAAATTCTTCATATTTACCTATGTCTGCTCTGTAATAAAACTTTATAGGCCAAATTAAAGATTGTGTTGCTTGTTTGTAGTGTCGTAAACTGCCGTAGTTCCGATGTACTGTTGCATAGATGCATTAATTAAATTGCAAATGCTGGAACTTTAGTTTTTAGAATTTAGTTTTGATAATAATGCAGGGAGTTTTGGAAAGTATTTACATATACTTTGGGATTTTTACACAAGGCTTTCCCTTATTAATTAACAAAAAATCTATTCACTTAAATTGTTATTTATATGGTTTTGCAGTGATAATTGCTTTGTCTAATTGAATAAAATAGCTTATATTATGTAATGGCATTTATATAGCTTTATGAAATTGACTATTACTACTAATACCAATAGGAAAATACAGAACCTAAATCTGAAAAATATTATATGCTAAACCCTATTAGCAATAACAATACCACGAATTAATTAAATTGCCAAAATACTAACAACAGTCTACCTATGTAGTAATAAATATGGATTATTGATTCAAATACGCCATTGTACAACACAATTTCAAAATATGCACAATAATAAAATAATACTATATGCAATTAAATAATACACACATAATATCTGTTTATTTTAGTCAGTTTTCATTATAATATGTCATGAACAACAATTTTAAAAGCTTTCTTTAGAGATTCTGTTCACGGGACAGTTTTAAGTAATGCGTAAGGTCATTGTCATGTATGTTGCCCATCATAAAATCAAGATTTTACTGTACTATACAGCATGAGTAATAAATGTATAACATGTCATAATATTATGGCTTTCAATTCCAAGAAACTTTCCTCCACCTTTCCGCTTTCGTCAGAAATTATACATATATAATTATATATATAATTATTCATATATACTACATTAATCGTACACAAACATCGTACACAAACTTTAGTGATTTTGGGGCGATGGAAGTCATTTTCGTCATTAAATGCGTACAATCGTTAGTCCATAACACAGGGAAAGATTGTTATTCTACGAATTTCGATATGGGAAGACATAATTAACAATTACTTACAGAAACCTCTAAAAATTAGTTATACAGAAACATTCACGCTTGTAAGTAGAAAATACGAACACGGTCAATGCAGACACAAACAACTGCAACGGTGTTACAACTTTTAACTGATAAACACACTAGAGTCATATTTCAGAAATGCTTTGTCATTTGTAATACAAAATGGAGATTCAATGAGTACATGTACTTGTTTGCAGATCTAAAGGAATCTACAAATATTTACAATATTAGCTAGAGCTACCTACGTATAAATATAAAATGCTTGCTACCCCAACAGCAGTTAAAATGCACTTCCAATTTTTATCAAAATATTAATCAACCCTAATATACAATTCTACAAAAACTTTAACACAATTTGATCTTTTGATATGGTCAGAACATGAAAAACAAAAGCCGATGGCACGAATAATGAAATGCAGTTTCGAGCTGCTTCATAAGTCCGATATTATAATCTCTACACACTAACTACACTGCGAATAGGGCAGGAGGAGAATAGAGCATCGTAGATTTACATACACATCTAGTCAATGTAATAATTACAATCACAACCATTCCATTCGAGAAACATATCCGTCAGACTTTCTAATAATGCTTCACGTATTATTAATATTGCTTTTGCCAACAAAAACTATCACTAAACTTCAATCCCTGCATCTGATCTAGGTTTTCCAGACTTTCGGAGAACATCTTCTTGTCGTAGATTTGCGGCCTCAGTTCTTGTGTGCCACACATAAACCTGTAATTAAAGATCAATTTTTAAAGGTGCTACATATTAAATAAGTAATTATATCAAATTATACATTTCTCACTTTAGTGCAGTTATCGGCCTTAACTTCCAATTGGTCCAGAGAAGAAACAAAATGTTTAAGAAGCTCGCTCTCTTGATATCCTTTTTCAGACTCAAATGAGAATTTTCCCTCTGGTTTACTCAAAAACAATTGCAGATTAATTGCAAAGCCAGCCATGTCAATGGCAAAAGGTCTATTGGGACTCCAAACCGTTAGCCACCCATCAACTTTGCCTTGGCTATTCAGACGTGGACGCTCAACCATCAATCCTCCAACTAAACCTACCGGCCATACGCCAACTCCTTTGATAAAACGCATCTGTACATAAAAAAGGTTACATTATACCAGTTAACTATTAACAAACTCGGCGATAAAACTAATGCTACTCAGATCACTGCCGAAAATCAGATATAAATGCTGCATACTTCGTCAAACACTTCAAGTGCATATGAATTGTCGTCATCTACGAAATAGATGACACCATCACCATCATCTGGAGAAATGTTACTTCTTATCCACTCCAAAGCAGAGTTTCTCTGAAGAACACCTCGAGGTTTGACCCAACGTGGTTCCTGGTGTATGGGATTAAACACAAAAGGGTTAATTCATACTAATATCGTTTTTGTCAAAACAGGACTATTCTGTCATTGGGTTAAAATTAAATAACATTGCAATTGTTTTCTGAACCTTAGCTTTCAGCTTCCAAGTTTTCGGGGTTGCAGCATTTAAGTGCGTATAAGGAAGACCAGTGCCTTCCAGAATATGTGAAACTAAATCAGTCTTTGTTTCAGAATCTTCAATAATAATCCAATGAAGGTTTGGTACCAACATTAAAGTGTGGGAAAGCCTATGCAAAATAAAAGATTCAGTTACGACAAACATTGCAAATAGTAGTTTTCTATATGTGAAAGTCGTGAGTGTGAAAGTTATTTACCTCGTCAGTTCCGCCTTTTGTACTGGTCGAGTGTGAGTAGGAGTAATGGCATAAATAGTAGGCAAACCTTTCGTTTCAGATGCCTCTTTGATACAGCTTAGGGTATGTTTCCTTAATTGTTTTGTCTGAATAATGAAAAGAGTAAGTACTAAGTGCATACCAGAATAGTAAGAAATTATGTGTAGTCTTAACTATGTAATATAAAATTAATTAACGTTACCACTTCGTTAAATTTGGCAATTTCTTCAGCTTTCAATGGTGAAATTTGTATTTCATTTGTACGATCCACCCCTGACGTCCAATATCCTAAGAAAGAAATACGGGAGGTCAAAACGGTGAAAGCCTATGAATGGTTGCTTGTACATGTCTACAACAACCATTCAATGCTAGTTCATTTACTGGTATTTACGTAGCGTAGCTCTATAGCTTTTTAGTTAGATTGTGTTTATCTATCATTTTATTTAACTTTGGTCAGCTCAGCCGTGTTTCGCATAGCTTTTAATAATGTTGTCTCAATTTGCCCACAAAATTAAAGGACAGATAAAATGAACATTTTTTCCTATTTTTGTAAAATGTTACTATAATATTATGATATGTTCAACACTATGAGACGATGAATAGCACACTATTAGTTACATGTG
Source organism: Tomocerus minor (assembly GCA_009936455.2). Lineage (NCBI taxonomy): Eukaryota > Metazoa > Arthropoda > Collembola > Entomobryomorpha > Tomoceridae > Tomocerus > Tomocerus minor. The sequence goes on from JAAAYG020041703.1 coordinate 37,915, forward strand.
GAAAAGTTGTTTTTTTGCGACTTGGTGTGTACATAGCTATTTTTGACTCTGAATGTCTTTTGAATGAATGAATTTTAAAAAACGAATTTTCCCTTCTGGAATTTAGAGTTTATATTTGTATTTGCTCAAGTAGTAAGTTTTCCTTCTCAAAATCCACTAAAATGAAAATTAAACAATTAAAAATTACTTAATACTGCACCTTTTATGCACCAAATCATGAGCAGAAGCAGAGCAACCAAAATCAATAGCTTTTTGCTCTTCATTTTCAGTAGGTTTCAAATCCGTGACTCGATTTTGTAATAATTTATTTATGTGTTAAAGTTGCGAAGTTAGAAGATATTCTGTGTTGAATGTTTTTACAACGAGTTTTGCCTACTGCGATTGATTACAGTTATAACGCTCGAAATATTTAAGGAGAAACAATATTTCGATAAATAGTTTTTTGAGAGGCCTAAAAATGATGGTGAAAGTCGGGAAGTGGCGACCCTGAGCCCATTCACATCCTTTAAATTGTTTTATGTGTAGGTGCCTACTATGTTCATTTGTCACTTGGACTAACAGACTTCCTCATAATCGTTTTTGCAAAAAAACTGTCTTCGTTGCTAAATGACTCGCAAAAGAAACGGTGATTACGTGAATGGCAGTATCTTAACTATATACTTAGCAAACTATTTGTTAAGGTCAGTTAAAAATTATTTCGCAGCTTTATCTCTAGTTAAAATTTCTTGACGTTGACGTTGACAGTTATAGTATCTATTTTAAACAGTTTTTGCTAGTGTGTCACTGTCTGTGCTGTGCTAAACTTTATTCAGCATAGGTAATACAATAATTTCCAGATTAGAAAAAATCAATTTAACAATTTAGTAATCTTTATACGCAAAAGTAGTGAAAGCAGTGTAGTTTGTGTGTGTGTGTCTGCGTATGTGGAACTTAGAAAGGCATTTTTTGTTCTTTATTCTTTAGTGCATAATGAGTCATTCACAGTCAAATCAAATATTACAAAAACTGTTGATTTGAATTTTCTGCCTGTACACAAGGATTACTGATCACAGTAGGATTCGCTTTAACAATGTGGCGGTCTTTATAAAATCATCATGTATTACAGAAAAGTCATCTCTTTCATATAAAATATATGTGTTTCAAAATTTTGTCAAGTTGACAGTCAACTCAGCAGTACTCATCATCAACAGTAAACAATTTTACTCGTAGCCTGATCCCAGCTATCCCAGTTGCGGCTTACACGTACGGTTGACTGCGATTTCTATAACCAATTGATCACTGATGTGAGTAGAAAATAGGATTAGGTAGGATACCCAGAAATTGAAGTTGGATTTGAGAAAATTTCTTTTTCTCTTTGCCGTACCGCGACAGACTGTTGCCCGAATCTTAAAAACGTAATCTATGTGAGTGACTTATTTTTACAACATTTGTATTTCAGTTATTTAAAAGAAATTATGGTGGTATACCGGCATAGAATGAATATTTACTGATGAAAGCCATTTACCATGCAATTGCATTAGAAGGTTTGTTTAACTTTTATTATTATGTATAGTATTCGAAGACATTATGGACGGAAACCTGAGCCTTTTAGAATTTCAAGAATTGGAAACTGGACCTGATGGATTTCGTGTAGAGCTTTACTCTGAATTGCTTGCCTCATATTTACTGGAAGGGGATCTTTGTAATGCCAAGTTTTTATGGAAAAGAATTCCAGCGACTTTAAAGCAAAATGCTGAATTAATTGCTATTTGGGGAGTGGCCCAAAAAATGTGGAGCCGTGATATGCCAGGATTTTATGCTGCTGTTCGCAATTTTCAATGGAGTGCATCTATTGCTCCCATAATAAATAAACTTGTGGGTAAGAAAACTTTTGACTGTTAGACATTTTGTTCTTTGACTCGTAATATAATTTGTAAATTATAAGAATATTGACAAGAAGATAGTATGTATATACTAGTCAATTTTCCCCTAGAAAATGTTTTCTACCATGCATAATATTTTTTTTACTTAGACTCAAAACGAGATCAATTGATACGCTTAATTGGAATTGCCTACACATCAGTTCATCATCAAGATGTGGCTACATTGTTGGGAATGACAAACGAAGAAGCAGAAGCGGCCGTACTTGGGCAAGGGTGGACAAGCGTTGATGGTATGTTAATACCTAAAGAGCCGCTCCCGGTCAATGTTCAACCAACCTCCTCAGAAGATCAGCTTGGAAAGTTAACTGATTTTGTCACTTTTCTTGAAAATTAATTCGCTTCCATTTTATATGTCACTATTACTCAATTTTCCTAATATTATTATACTGTGAAAAATATTTAAGATATCAATAAGTAAACTCGTCTATTCACCTGTATACACCTTTCAAAAACGTGTTTGTCATAAATGCATTTTCTTATGTTTCAGTCAGTAAGCTTTGTGTATTTTATTTTTTATTAAAGTTTGCTAAAGCCATTATTTGTCAACTTATGCTAGACGTCTAAAAACATAGCGTCTTTTTACTCAGCAGTATACAATAATATATTCTTTGACAGACTGGTATCGGACAGACATCGTCACAATCAGTATGTAAATTCGCATTAAAGCAAAGACAGCAGATAGGTACAGTTAAACATCATCATAACAATAATAATACGTAATTGTCCGGCACCGGCACAAAAGCAGCGTTAAGAATATATGTAATGCAATTGAAAATATTCACATTACAAAGTATTGAGCAAATAAATCAGCACAGGCATTTTAGTTGTACGTTGGGGGCTGAAATTTTCGGAAAACCCGAGCATTAGGACTTGTACTTCCTGATCTAGGAGTAGTGGTTGGCATTAGAGTATTTCCTGTTTCCATCCCAGAAGAATCCATCAATATTGCATCCGTAGAAAGGTTACTTGAACTATTTTAATCGTATGTTCCATTAATACTTCATAAAACCAATTTTAATTATTGATAAAAATAGAAGCATTAAAAATATTTGTGATAAAACTAGTACTTGCAGGCGTATTGTGTGACATGGGGAAGAGGAATTGGTCACTACTATGAAACTATGAGCTAATTACACAGCTGCCAAAAAAGCCGAATCAATTATGGTAGTATGCTCAAATCAAAACTGTAAGTAGTATTACCAAGTCTTGTAAATGGAGGTACTTAGTGTTTTATTGTTTTACTCAATTACTTTTTACGCCTCAATTATATAAATGAAGCTGTGCAGCATAAATACTAAAATATATCTATAAGTTTGGTTAGAGCACTGCTGATCAGATCATTTATTGTCGACAGCCTCGTACCCTTCATTCTGTATCCGATCTTTAAATTTCAGGTATTCTCGTTTCCGATCGAAATGCTTCACCTGGGAAAATTTCATTTAATTAACTGACTATATAAAATCTACCTGTATAGCAATTTAATGAAGATATCAATGAAATCTTAAGTTTTAGATATAATAGGCAATGTCATGCTCATACCCACTGGGAAGGACAGGAACTCTCATATAAGGCTCGAAATTTGGAACACACTTCGTGATTGTTCGGATTTTCATCCAAACATTTCCACAACTCATCCCTTGACGTCCAGCATTTACTTCTCTCCGATTTAGTCGGGAAGGACATTTTAAATGACTTTGGTATATTATACCTCAACGATACTGATTAAGTACAGACGTTCTGACAAACGAGCGGCTTGAGTCTTAAATCTCTTGAAAGATGAAAGGAGGCCGAGGCACCAGACGCTAAGCAAAAATTCATAAAATGAAATTGTATATGAACACAAATTATTTACCTCAGCAGCAGGATAGGCGTTATCTCAAGACCTATTAAACTAATAACACCTTTGATACACAAGTACACCTCTTTAGAGTTCTAAATATTTGTCTGAATCTGATATATTATTTTTCTACTGCTACACATTTCTGTTCAAAAATTATTTCTTTTCTTCAATTCACAGAGAGCTTAGCGAACTTTGTCACTATAGAATTTGTATAGAATAAATTGATACTGATAGAATCTTCCGAGTACAGGTTCCGTTAAAGAGTACACGACTACGACTGATATATCTGCGTGCTAAAAGAGAGACGGAGAATTAATAACTATGTGTAGGCTGGTGATATATTGACATTGGAATAAACATAAATATCCATAAATATCTTCTATATACGAATGTCGATCTATAAATGTCTTGTAATTGTAAAATAAATTGCAACAAGCATGTGTACATACTGTGCATATTGCATATATAACCTATCATGCAACGAAGGTGTAAATGTTCGAATGAGAAAACCTTAAAAAAAGAATTAAATAACAGTTATTGAAAATGGAACTTATTCTATCATTTTTAGGACTGTGTCGACTTTTATGTGATCAAATGAACACAATCTTAACGAATTCGCATTGCAATTTGCATTACTTACAAAAATTGATTCTTTTGACATTTTCTGGTTCGTTTCTGAGTGTAAAAAGAGCAAGTACTATTTTGGTATGTTATAAGTGACAAGTAAATACACAAAACTGGTTTTGTGGTTAGCGAATAAAGGTCTAACCGAGTCAATGAGTCTGTGTATACACCACGTAAAGTAATAAAGTGTTAATGTCGGTGGCCATATATACAAGACACTCATGGAAACATAGACATAGCATTTCTACCAGCCAGTTGTGAACGAGATTTCAATAATAATTCCCTAGCTATAAATATCTATCCGTGTGATATGATACAGGAACGACCTGAATCGGAAAGATATTATTATCTTCAACAGTGTATAGAAATAGAAGCAGAGAATCTTCCTCCCTCAGCACTTCCACTATTCCATTTGTTTATAAAAGTAATCCCATGTATACAAAAATAGCAATAATACTTAGTAGTAGTAACGTAACTACAGGAGTGATAATAATTATTATGTATATAGGATATATATAGGATTACCAACCCTAATAGTCAATCTTTTTAGACAACCTTGTCTTTCCGCATGTGCTGCGTGTTGGACTTTGGTCTTATCTATTCTATCCACATATTTTTATATGTTTATCAGAGTTCTTCACTCTATTTGCTAACATTTTGTTAGCTAAACAATTTTAGGATCTTAGTAATTAATTAGTGTTGAATAGTGTTGATGCTGAGTGAGACTTAAAGCTTGAATAGCATGTAACATGTGAAGAGGTTTTTTAAAATACAGCAAAATGAATATAGTAAGAGACAGTAAAGTACCTTTCAGGCTTTCACTAGTTTCACTGAGCAGCAGGACCAGTAACAACAATTCTTGAGAAAAGTACTTGTACTACACATTTCATTTTATGTCGGAGGCCTCAGAAGCAGTACTAAGAGGTATCTAAATAATGATGCTGCAAAAAAGAAAATATATATTAGCAAATGTTGAAACAACTTTAAAATAGTCTTGATAATATGATATAATAATGCTTTTACATACAATCAGTCCGAACTTAGTTTCCGTTTAAGTAAATTTGCATTCCATTTCGGTCTGTCAGTCTATATAGCAGCCAATTCCCCGTCCACGAAAAGATTCTAGAGAAAAAGGATTTAAAATTGGGTAAATTATGATACTGTAATCCTTGCCTTGTTACGGTTTAGGAGAAAGACGTGCGGTTTCTAGATAAAAGGACGGAGAAATGCGCAAGAACTTAAATATGTGTGAACATTGAAAGACAGTTTCTGTATGGAACTGGAACTACAGCACAGGTGGGCAAAATTCTCCATTGCTGTTGTCCAACTAAGTTAAGCCGGGTTAACAAAAGGCAGTTAAATTATTATGTCATTTTTCTATCTGAAAATGTGCCCCCAACGTTAACCGTGGGATCTTGCCCTTTTACTAAAAATTCACTTTTAGAATATCCGATACATTTCAGCGAGAAATTTTATGAACTTCTTTGATGACACATAAATACAGTGATTATTTTCAACGAATGGAGTATAATAACAATATGGGAAATGCTTTACGATTGCGGTAACTGTTTTGGTGAAAGTTTCACCCTGTAAACAGTGCGTCGTTGCAAGTTTAAGGATAGGTGTAGAACAGAAAGTATTAGAAGAGAAAACTATTATACTATACCTAATACCCAATGGGATTGTTCATTAAAGTTTTTAAACGTTACGCTTTTTACAACATTGAATAAAATCTTGACTATAGTAGGAGGGGAAAATAGTTAACTGTCATAGCCATAACAAATCAGAATGCAAATGTTGAAGGTTAAATGTTGTATTTACGTTACGTTACATACCAGTCACCAGTGAAGAAAACGGATTTTCTGAATGAACTGAATTGAAGGATGAAGTACTGATTGTCACTTGACAGTAAAGATCACTTAGCTCGGAACGTCTTCGGACTAGTCGGAGAGAGACGTCTTGAACCTTTAGGGCTTTAGGAGCCAGCGAGTCTCAGTCTACTGGCCGCGGACGGCTGACGCAGTTCGCGCCCACCTCTGAATTTTGCGAGATAGGTGTATTGCTCTCATGGTTTGATTTGAGGAGACAGACGTATGCAAAATTTCAGTTGAGAATTTTAAATGAACATTTTCTTCGTTGTAAAAGTTGAAGTTATTCATTAGCGGATGTTGCTGTTTGTAAGGCACATTTAGCAATGAACATAATTTTATTCAGTGTGGAAAGTTCCAATTCGTAATACAAAAATTTACTATAGCCTATATCTGACAGATGACAGAAAGTTTAATTTGTGATCGCTTATCAGCTGTATTATTTTAACAAGGCTGAGAAAACATTTATATTTCTCATTTTATTAAACTACAAATGTGAGAACTTTGACAGAAGTTAGTATTCAATTTGTAATTTTACAAATAGCGATTAGATTAGATTTTACATTTCTCAATTTCCAATGGCCTACTACTTATCGGAGGGATTGGAACTGCAGCAGTTAGCTTTAGTGGACGAAGTTAATGACAATGACTGCGGAATCGAGTATGTATCATACCAATCTGAGTTACAAATGCCTAGTATAATGAAATTAATTCAAAAGGATTTATCGGAGCCCTACTCCATTTACACCTACCGTTATTTTATACACAATTGGCCAAAATTGTGTTTCCTTGCAATGGATGGAGATACAATGGTAGGGGCTATTGTTTGCAAGCTCGACGTTCATAAGCAGGTCATCAAGCGAGGCTATATCGCAATGTTAGCGGTGGATGAAAATTATAGAAGAAAGAAAATTGGTAAGTCTGAAAATTGAAGCTCATATAAATAAATCTTAACATTACGTAGTTCTTTCACCCTGACCCTGTCTTCAAATTCTAGTTGCAATAATTGGCTTTCTTATTTGACCTTAGGTTCAAGTCTAGTGCTCAAGTCAATCCGGGCTATGGCTAATGAAGAGGCTGATGAGGTAATTTAATATGGCCACTTTAATATTGTAAGAGAAAATCCTTAAATGTTAGTAAGTGAAAGTATTGTGTGAAAGCTGTTTTCTTTGAAGGCGAAAGTAATGTAGGGCGCTAGTGTATTGTAAGAGAAAAACACTTTCTCTCCAATACGTTGCATTTTATTTTGCTTATCCACCTAATATTCCTGTTTTGTGGATATGTTTTTTGGTCATTTTCATTATAATCGATATTTAAAGCCTCATTTGATTTTTTAGTGATATTTTAAAAATTATCAGTGTCCAGATAAACTATTAATGTTATTTTATTTTAATTTGTGATTCTAGATAGTACTCGAAACGGAAATAACAAACAAATCGGCCCTCAAGCTTTATGAAAATTTGGGATTCGTTAGGGACAAAAGGTTGTTTCGCTATTATCTGAATGGAGTAGACGCTCTTCGACTCAAACTTTGGCTCAAGTGAAAATACAGTTTTATAAGTTAGAAACAGAAACAAAGCATCGTTTACAACAGTTCAAAGCTAACTTCATATACGTGAAAGAAACCAACATTAAGTCATCCAATAAAGAAAGCCAATCCTGTGAATCAAGTCTCATTTTGTACTTCTACGTAAATTCTATTATTATTATGCGTCGGTACCAATAGGATCAAAAATTAATTTACAATTTACTACAAAAGTACTATAATTTTGGTGTGAATTAAAATGTGATCTAAAAATTTGGTCATGGCTATTCATTTCTCATTCCAAAAAAATTACAGCTGTCATAATATAGAATCATAATAATATATATATATATAGTACCAAGGAGCATGGACTACTGGTTTTTTTTCTTTTTCTTTTGGCTTTCCCTGGTTTCTTTCCCCCTTCTTGGCATAAGGAGGGCTCAGTAGGCACTTTCCAAACAAACAAAATCCACGAATGTTTATAAGGGACGTTTTTGATTTCAAATGCCGAGTGCTATCAGTAATGTAAGGGGGGAGGGGAGGGGAGGGGGAGGGTCTACTATCCTTGAGTGCTATCTATTCTGCATGAATGATAAATGATTGTGTATGTGCATTTGAGTGATTGAAGAGTAATTTGAAGCTAGATTAATTCGTTTAAATGGGTAAACGCTGTATAATTTGTAAAGGTCGATCACAGGGAGATGTGATAGTACACGAATTATATAATATCTTCGATGAAGTCAACTGGGAAAGAGAGCCGCAATCCATCAATGGAAAGTGAAATGGAAGAAAATATTCAGATTAATTGAAGAGGAGGAGAATGAATTATTAGCCAATTTCATGTTTTACTAAAATTACTGGAAAATGCTTACCTGCATACGAAAAAATAGTGTAGCCACATTTTATTTGTAAAAATTGTGGAGTTTAGCGCCCTTGGGAACTTCCCCCAAGGCCTAGCCTCCCCCCATTTTTGCCGTAGC
>JAAAYG020041704.1:1581-12901 GCA_009936455.2 Tomocerus minor
CCCTCAAATACATTTTTCTCCTCCACTTTTATGCTTCGCATTTAATGTTCGGAATGAAATGCGATGTGCCGAACATGGCGTGGCCTTCACATTCTTCAAAAACGGATGTTTACTCACTCTCTACTTTTAGATACATACTCATCTCATTCTTACTTTCTCGTACAGCCACCAAATATTTACACTTCAATACAGGTGCACCATTCTCCACACACCTGAATCATCTTTTCTATACTGATTCATCAATAGTAAACCCTATTTCTTCACTTTTGGCGTTTCAAAACCAATGAAAATCACAAATTGAATTGTTTTAACTTTTTAACTCAATTTTCATCTTTAAAGCCAACTAATTAACAAGAAAAACAAGAATTTTTTTTTACTTCCACCCTACTTTGATACATAAATACCCGTTCCGACTTTCTCTTACAAGGACTAAATATTTACACTTCATTGCAGTTTCAGCATTCTGCACACACCTAAATCATCTTTTCTATACTTAATCAATAGTAAATACCATTTCTGCACTTTTAGCGTTTGAAAACCAAAGAAAATTACAAAATGGGTCATTTTAACCTTTTTAACTCAATTTTGATCTTTAAAGCCAACTAAACAAGAAAACCAAGAAAAATTTCTGTTCAACAGAGAAGTATAAGTTGTTGCTAATCCAATATCGGAAATCTTAAAATTTACTAATAAAAAATAATATATGAAATGGAATTTTCCATAGTGTACTGTGTAAAAGTAATTTTTCAACTCGATTAGCAATTTTCCTTGAAGTGTAAGGTAGTAAATATAATTTCTGGGGGGAGAAATGTGAAGAATTGATGATTGGAAAAAGTAGGCGTATGCATACATGCTCATAGAGTAGTACCTACGCAGTGTTTGAAGATGAGATTGAATGAAGTGGCATTGACAGAGAGTGAAGGAGTGAGAAAGTGCCAAGAAAAAGCTTATCTTGCATCGAATGTGTACTCTGCTCTCCTCCCACGAACAACCTATCGAATGCAGTGCACTGAATTCATTGGAAAGACACGTTGTCACCTACGCACGACTGGAAGTCCATAAAGAAAAATACTAATGCGTGGATGGAAATGGGAAAAGGAGTTGTCTTTAGTTTCTTTTCCGTTGTCCCTGTCGTTGGAAAGTGAGAGTGAGCAGAGGGCCACCAGTCAATTTAGGAAAGAGACCAATGCAATGCAATATAAAAAATTCTTGTGGCTTTTTTTTTCTTCAATTTGATTAGCTTGTGTTTCTCACTATGTACATTATTCTTCACATGATTGTGTGTATGTACATAATGTTTGTAATTCCAGGAGTGTTCCTACTCCATTAGTCTATCCAGAAGAAGTGTACCTATATAGTTCACTATTATAGACTTCCAACTTCCATTCACTGTACAAGGGAAAACGGGGGAAATTTTCTTCTTTTCTTCTTCGTCTTTGGAGCTTTTCCCTTTTCCAACTTCTTATACAGCGTCCTTATTTTCCCTCGAGTGGTTTTTATTACAATCCGCAGCAATGTTACATTATTACAAGTTATCCTAACCCAACTCAACGTCAAAGTCAACACTACTAGCCCTATATATTTATCTTGTGTACGGATATTTTCTGCCTATAAATTCATTGGAATCCCTTTTCTCCATTGTATATATGTAAATAGCTCCGAGCTACAATCAGTACCTACCTAAACAGTAATGCTGTAAAAGACTGCCAACTAACTCTCATCCACTCTGTTATCCACATCATCCAAACTGCAAATTGTACAGCTACTGTGGGAATTCTCTTGTTTTCATTTCTTAAAGATTCCTTGCCCTTAAGCAACGTTTTAATTCTAGATAGACAACCTTCTTTCGCATTTAATCTAAAAACATATTCAAAAATCAGCAATTTCTCTACTTATTTTAAGTATCTATCTATATACAGAATTTGCAATTTTATATAGAATATCTCGTGCTTAAAGTACCTGAGAGCTAATTTTAAAATTCTTGTAGTAATTCCTAACGATGAATAGATCAATCCTGCATTTTAATGTAAAATTCCATTACATTGTCACAAAAACTGTCTGAGAAAGACATAAAATGCACTTTACAACCTACGATTACTTTTATTCGTAAGAATTTTAGACAACATACAAATAATAATAGATGATATCTTTGTTTTTCTACTAAAATACTCCTGCAAATGCTTTTCAAAGTTGTTTTTCATTAATTTAAAATATGAAGAAATATTCAGAGCGTATAAATTAATTAATCTGAGATCAAAGAGAGACCCTTCTGCAGTTTTCTTTGAAAAGGGAATTTCCAATGAAAATTAAAGACTAAGTTTGAATTGTGCAAGGGAATGATTTGGAAGAAAGTGCTGAAGTGCCGTCAAACAATAAGTGACTAAAGAGAAGGTATAAAAGTACCTACTTTCGAATTGTTTGTGTAGAATGAAACTCTCTGCATTCTCTAATCTAGACTGATATAATAAAGTTGAGAAAGTAAACTTTATCAATGTGAATAGCTTTTATTATGCTCTCATGTTTGTCTTAGAAATTAAATGAAGTGATTGAATCTTGTTGAGTTTCTCAAGGACTGGCAATTGTCTTCTTGCCCTTTCATTATGATTTGTAGTCCATATAGGTAAGTTAAGTTATTAGGTAAGTGCCAATAAAATGCATCTATCTATCTCAGTCAACTTTGCAGACAGGAAAGTTTGGTAGTTAAAGAGTAGTAGAAGTAGTAGGTGGATCGGAATATATAGGATAAGTCCGATCAACGGACATGTGCGATCGTGGACATGTCTGATCGTATAAAACGAAGGGACATAAGCGATCGTCCCTTAATTATAGGTACTTATCTTGGAAGCCCCAGTTTCCCTACTCTTTTATTAATGGTAACAGAAGGCCTCGGAGGGTTTTTTATTAGAATTTATTAGTAAACCGACTTTACTCACGTATTTATGTATTTCTTACACATACACATACAGCAACGCAGGGTACAGACAACCAACTCAATGAAATAAAGGGCGATAACCTATTATGTCCCTTTACACCATATGCGATCGCATATTTCCATGATTGCATATGTCCGGTGAATGCACTTGTCCCAATACCGGTGGATGGAGAGGCGATTGTGGATATAAGATTATGAGAGAGTATCGCCAGATAAGTATCTGCTGGAGTGGAACAGTAAAGATACTTTTTTAATTGGATTTGAAGTAATTAAGTTCTATTCATTTATCTGTGCCGCCTGACTATTGCGATAATTCGTATCATTAGTTACTTTTGAAGATATATGTGTTAATCTAGGGAAGTGATAGTTCATTTTCTTGAAGACGACAGGTTTTCTGTGAAGGATTTAAAGGTTTTTTAAAAGCGGTCGTTGAAAAGGGGAAATATGTATCGGGGGCTTATTGGAAAACAAAATATTTGAGAGGAGGATGATGCCAAGAAATTTGTCCACCTCAAAAGACACACACAGTGGAAGAGGAATCGATAAAAATCCAAAGTATGACAATGTGAAAGAAAAACGGAAGTTTTCCCTTGAAAACTCATGAATCACTGCTACTTGTTAGTTTTGTTGGAAGCTATCAATATCTGGGTGGCTGGACTGGAGGCATTATTGATAGCCTTGTTTTGTGACACAGGCCCAAAAGCAATTCATAATATAACCGACGGATTTTCTGGATGAAAACTTTTCTAGGTTTGCTCTGTCGAATTCTGTTCTGTAATGTTTGTAAGTGCACGACGTCGTTGGTTTAGTACGAGTAAGTTGTTCAGTGGCCAACTTGAATTCGTGTCCTAGCAGCAGCTACTCTTAGCACACTGTCCCTTTAGAGACGTCAAGAGAATTTCTATTGCTCTCTCCCACCAAAAGAAAACTCAAAGAAAGTCAGATAGCCGACAAAGTTGTGTGTTAGGCGGATTTATGAATCATTGCTTTGACATTTCCACAAAAGTTCATCGTGCCACTTCATTCACATATTTTTGCACCATTCACTCTCCCCACTACGTACGATTAACGTAAAATCTATATATCCATCTCCAACACAAGAAACTATACATCCTGTCGTGTGGCAGACCGGACCTCACCAGATCAACACTTATTCTACACATTATTGATACACATTATTATGAATAATAGTTCGTTTCTTTTAATGGAAAAGTACGAGTTATTCAAGATGAGATGCACAAAGTTCGTTTTCCTAATATACACAAGCAAAACATTTTGGGATATATCAATGGACTATTGAGACTATTTGAGGTTTTGAGATTATTGTACATCATTTCTTTTTTTAAAGATCTTGGAAAAATATCTTCTTCCAAAACTCTAGATTTGCAAAACATATGGGTTTTCATATTATTGTCAGGATAAGTTACTTTACACTTTTCGTCAAAGCCTCTTTGATTGTGAAAAAACTGAAGTATAACTGTAATTGGCAATGAATGCTAGATAATACTGCGGCTAACAATATCGTACTTATAAAGAAGAGAATGATGAATCATATAGAATAAAAAGATCATTAATTAGACATTAAGAAAAATTCATGTTTAATTTTAACTGAAAAACTTTTTGTTAAAAAACAGACAATGAATCCTTGCGGAAAATATTGCATTTGAGTGGGAATAAGTTAAGGGAACACGGTTTCTTAGTAATCATTTCGTAACGTGGAATTCGTGTGCATGACACGTTAGTGTCAGCTGGGATGGAGATTTGTAGAATGTGTATAGAACAGATACATTTTCAATTTTGGTATGAAAATACTTATTATTTCTGTTTCTGAATTCTTTACTGTTTCTTCATCGGAATTTACGAAGATTTTTGTATTAATTTGTAGAAGAGAAAAGTGAAAGTTGAAATGAAAAGTTGGAATTGAAAGAATATTGCTGGGTCATCCCGTCAAAAAAATATTCAAATGCATCGTCGGCAGTGCTCGAGAGTTTGAGTGTCTATCAGTAAATGGCATTAAGTATAGAGGTATCAGGAGTCTAATTTTCTGTAAGTGATTCTAGTTCAGAAATGTCCAGGACAATCAAGTCACTTGCTTTTGCTTAGTGACCTATTTTATCTGAAGAACTTTGTGTGAGTTGAATTTTAAGGAGTGAAGAAACGTTCCGCAAGTGCTAGTAACCTTCTCAGTTGCAATTCCTCGATTGTACATAGGGCAACTCCTCTAGTACTACTTACATCTGGCTATAATCCTCCCACTTACGTTGACTTAGAGAAAATCCAAGTGAAGAGATATCGCACTTTCCATCTGACATTACCTCTGATTGAATTTTCAATGAAAAAACTGGCGAATAGTAAATTGGATTTTTTATTTCCTCCTTTCTCTCATGCAGTTTGGGATTGCGACACTTCTCTCCCTCTTCTTCATGATATACATACTTGGATTCTATTAGAACTATGATCATTGTATAATATAATACAGTCTCTAGTCAATCCCTTGTCTTCTGTGTGTATTTGTTTACAACGCTCCTCTCTCTTCTCTCTCTCTCTCTCTCCAACTGCGAGAGGATCAGAGCAATGCAACTCAGCAACTCAGCACTAGAGTAAAAGTAAGCAAAATAGCATAACATAACAACAGGGAGAGAAAGAGACAGAGAAAGCAACATTCGAAAATCTTTGCTCTTTCTCAAGGACCTAATATAATTTATAGGCATACAGGTATGAATATAAGTTCGCAAAATCCTACAGGGTTCCCCACATATTAATTTACCATTCTTAAATTTCATTTTTGTTTTTTATGACTAAAAATACACTAAAAAAATTCAGTTTATCAAAATATTTTTTTAAAGTGTACCAGAGAAATGTAAAAATATTTTGATATAATATTTGACGTTCTATTGCAGCGTGAAAAGATGAAAGGTCATGTATAAATGGGAAAGTGTTCTTTAAACAATATCTACAGGACCCTGTGTATAAAGGGATATTCCGCTAGGCCATAAAGATATAATAAATAGAAACGGGGAGAGGGTAACGTGTAACAGGAAATAAGGAAGCGAGAACTAACCCAATCCCGAACCGAACCAGAAAACCAAGAAATAGCATTCTGAGCTGAATGTTATAGGCGTAGAGATATTGCTTCTTGACATGGGAAAAGGAAAACTGCTGATTTAGCCATAAAGGAAAGGATTGAGAAGTCCTGCCTCTTCTGCCTCACTCATACCACACACACAAGTCAACCTAAACTAAACCAGTTGAGTAAGTAAGATTTTGCTGACCATGTCTTCTTTACAAATGATGCAAGGCTTTAGCCGTCCTCAATCTTACCTCTATATTTTATATCAGGACCTACATTACTTACACATGTTGACGGAAAAATTGATACTCCAACTATATTATATTATAAACTACTCGGTTATAAAAAATTTCAATCTATATTATAATGTTAAGAAAAAAAATGTTATAAAAGTACTATTTTCTACAGCTTTTAATTATACCCAATTAATGTAATATTAAAGTCGAATTTTCAAAATATTCATATAAAAAGCTAATTTCAGGATCTAATAAATGATAATGATGATTACAATGTTCGATTTAAATAATTCAGATTAGTTTTGCCGAATTTTGCATATGACGTAAAAGTCAGAAAAGGATTTTATTAGATATAACTCGACAGAATTCATGTGAAAATGTGAACTACTTGAAAAAACTTTCTTGGACTAAAATGACTAGTCAGTTTGTATACTGCCCAGAATGTCCAAAATTTACAGAATGCTGGGAAGATACAATTCCAAGGTATAGGTACCTACTTACATTGTTATCTACGACAATTTTTATTTATGTGCGTATAAAAATGTATATGTGTACAACTATAAGTTACAAGACAACAGACCATATCAAATGATCTGAGCTAAACGTCGTGGTGAGGTACTTATATTTTAGTACACACATACATCCGTGTCAAACTGGTTGGCTAAGCCATCGAATAGAATGCGGCTCGTCGTAAATAGCACATAATATCATATCTCATAATAATATGGCGAGATGGATTTGCTCTGTCTGTTGTACTGTGTACATTTATGTGTAGGATGACGTGCTAAAATATTAGTAGCGTTGAAAATGGCTCTCGTAAAGCGGATAACAATTAAATTAAGTAGTAAAGACATTCAGAGCTCCACTTCTTCTGTCCTAATAATGAATTCATCCATTAGTATTTGTTTTACTAAGCTCTCAGCAGTCATAATGCTCTTAGTATTATTTTCTGCAAGAGAGCACAATGACAATAACGATGGAAGAAGATAGTAAAATCAGTCTTTTAGAATTTTCTTGTGAAAACAAATAAATATGAAGAGTCTTTGCAAATTGCTTAGTTTTCTGGTTAGACAAATGCCAATAGAATATATTTTAATTGTTTCAGTAATCAGTTGAGTAAAGCGTTTGACATTGGAGAATTTTATTCTAGGGTTTTCGTTCTTAAGAGGAGAAAGGGAGTGGTGACAGAAGAGACATAGAGAGAGAGAGAGAGAGAGAGGGAAGAGAATGGTGAAAATAAATTTGCATGAAAGAGTCGGGTGGTGCTGGAGGAGAATAGTTAGAATCTCGACTGTGTGTCTTTGCCTTTTCTTAGTTATTAAGTGAATAAACCTGATGGCAATGACTGTGAGTGGTTTGGATTGGATTTAGATGTTCAGGGAATGGAATGGATGGGATGGCAAGTCAGGGCATCCCATAAGTCTTTTTTGATTGTTCACTTCACTTGAGACAGAGAGATGCGTCTGACAATGAAATGAAAAGGGAAAGGAGTTTCAACTTGCATACTTCCAGTTCACTTTACTAATATACTTTTACACATTATAAATACTTATATAATAGATATATACTATACACTTACTTAGTGTAGGTATATAGATATTAGGAGCTGTATGTGTGTGTGGCTTGGAAAAGTGCATAGAGTCACTTCATGTTCATTTCCAGCCAAACTAAACTAAACCACTGTGCCTTAACGAAACCAGATCCAGACTTGGATTGAATACAATTTCTTAACTCTTATTTTAAGTCATGTACAAAAGACAGCCTCATCCTTCCCTATCCTTTAGTTGGGCAAAGTTAGCAGAAGGCTTTTGTGAATCAAGCCAAAGGAGACTAAGCCAAATCAACTTATAAACTACACAGAATATTATCATGTACAAAAGAGATTATATTATAGGCAGTTTGTAACTCAATAGTGCACTATCCACTATTTATTCGGATATATGTAAAAGCATAGAAAATCAAATGAAAATCCCACTCCTTTCATCTCCTAACTTCTTGAAAGACAGCTATAGCCCGTCAGCAGCATTTCTATGTAACAACTAATATTTAGCACAGATTGCATTTCATGCACCTACAACCATCGCCCTTTGAAAACATTGTTTTTCTATTTTGCTCATTTTAAATTCTTATATAGCTACCTACCTAATTATCACAAATTGAGAAAGATTCTAAACAAAATTTTTCTTTGAGTAGGTAGCTTCAAAAACTTTTGAAAACATTTTAAGCATTATTTTCGACAATTCAGTTAACAGTAGATTCAAGAACTGAAATCAGTTTACAGTTTATTGTCACTCAACTGCTTCCAATATCAATTTCCACAAGTAATAATTTTATTATTGAATTTATCTACACTTGAAAAACCTCATCCACTAATTATTATCATTTTATTCGAAGCCATAGGGCATTATAAAAATAAAAAATTTATTTCCGTTAAATGATAGATTAGGTAGACACATCTTCGTTTTCTTTGCTGCTGTCATATCTTAAAATGTCTGAATTCAATAAATTCTGTCAATTTAAATATTTGAACGCTATCGTAATAAAATCGGAATAAAATTAAATCACGAAAGAATTTGTCAAGAATGAAACTTCTGAGAGTTTTTCCAAGTTCTTCTAAAAGCTATTTTGAAGCATATTGAATTTTGCATGTATTTTTCTAGGCGTACAATGTTATTATTTAGTCAAGTCTGTATAGTTTAGCATTATATTTTGTATTGTGCAAAAAATAGTGGTTTTTCTTGTGGATGGATATGGGATATAAGTAGAAAAGTGCCAAGCCAAAAGCTTTGTATCTGGTTGAGCTGTGATGGAAAATGCAAAGGACAAGGAAAGTAGATGAGATAATCCAATTTCGTCACTGAATGAAACGTAGGCATTTTCTCTTTAGTTTGATGAGGATTTAGAGATTTAAAGTGAGTTAATCATTGCTGGTAGTAAATGTAAAATAGGAAGAGAATTTTATATGAAACTTGATTGTCTCAATGGAATTGAGTCACGTTAGGGGGGTGTAGTGTTGAGAATTTTGATGAGGGAATAAGTTATCTCAGGCGAGGTTAGCCCTAATATTATTGCGCAGTGTTTCATTGTATTACGCTATATTATATATCTATTAGTAGCTAAACCCTGATATTTAATTGAAGAGAGCCAGCTACACAACCATCTTCTCCACAAGAAAGAGCCATAAAGGATGATTTGATATTTCTATAGTGTATCACTTACAGTTCAGGTTAGATCAGGTTAGAGAAGAAAGTACCAATAAGTAAACATGCATTTAGTCGCTACGTGCCCGCAATTTCTTATACACACGATTTTTCTCAAGTGCCTACTTGGAACTAGATACTACGGGAAAATAAGAAAGTTCAACCTAAAGCTCAATGCACTTTCACAAACCGAGTTGGAATTTGGAGTCGGGATGGGGAAGGGGGATTTTACACAGTTACTACACTTAGGTTAGTTAGACGAGCAATTTGGTGAACATTGCATACAACATTGAATAGAATGCTTGTGTCTGATCGTGAGTATGAATGGAATGAAGAGAGAGGAGAGTATAATTTATACACCTTAGAGTTCTATAGTAAACCATCCTAAAACACAGATGTAACAAATTGCGGAAGAACTACTCATTATGCGTGGGTGTATCTAATTTTCTCCATTTGCTATTTCAGTACTACAATTTCTGCTTGACCCAAACAAATCAAAATTCTTTAGGCGAATTATTTCAAACTAGCATTTTAAAATATCTAACTTTCCCTCAATAGAGGTTTGTCGTAATTCTCACATTAAAAAAAACTGAAATTCTCTGTATCAAAAATACATGTACTTAAAAGAAACGAAATATACTTCAATCCGTTCAGAAAAACTATACTAAGCACAAACCTACCTATTCCTCGATTTATTTTATTTTTCAAACGCAAGGTATCTGAATAAAATATCCATATAAAATTTGAACGAATATCTCAGAATTATAAAAAATTGTATCCCTCCCAAAACAGATTTAAATTTTCATCGATTTTTAAACTGCTTTTTTATTTTCTTTGAAACCTGAAGCACACGTCTAAAAATTTAGATTAAATATGTCAATTCATTTACGAATGCACACGATGGATAGACAGACATGTATATCAGTCACACAGAGAGAGGGAAACAGAATATAGACAGACACATGACTCGCATAAAGTTGCTTTGGCAAAGTAATAAGTGGGTACAGGCTGTAAAAGTTTGCATTGGCTAAGTTGGCGTTGAATGTTTAGAGAGAAGAGGAAGGGAGAAGACATTATTCCGTGTACATCGGAGCATCTCATCTCATTGCAGCCCGTCCGTTCCCCGAATCCGTCACATCACATCAAATCACCTTCGCACGACTGACTGTCTAAAGAGGAAACAGCTCCTCAGGGTCAATCCGCAATTCCTAGCTCTTTCTTCAGCCTCCCTTACTATTCACTGCACAACAGCCAGAAAAACTACATACATAAAATATTCGTGAAAAAGAGAAACTGACTTTTATACTTGGCTGCCTCACACTTTCCCCAACCCGCTCTATAATGCCCGCCCGGCTGGATGCATTGGCATCTTCAACAGAAACACCTCCACTCTATATAATATACACCAGAATATAGTAGTCTATTTTAAAAATAAGACACTTTATAGGCTGCACACTTTTACGATACACTCTGTAATACTCTGTTCCGCACTATTCTACTCTAGTGCGTGTCCTGTAGTTTGATGTGATGTGAGTGATGGCTTAGTTCAGCTCCTTCAGACATGACGAGAATATTATTGCACCCGTAATTTAACTACTCTCAATCAGACACCCGTGCGCATATAAAATATCAAAACTCTTATGCCAGAATTATCCAACCAAAACGACTACTAATTTCCCTACGACTTATTTTTATGGATGTAGCCATTTGTAGGTGTAGAATATCTGTCCTCTCATTTATTCACTATTAATTTATCCAACTGAAAATAAAAAATGACTCTGCACCGACACTGTGTTTCAAAGTTAGAATAAACCGTAGCAACGGGTGTAGCCAAGTATCGGAGTGTAAAATATAAAATTGCAAAATGAAGTATTTTCATCAT
>JAAAYG020041737.1:0-12897 GCA_009936455.2 Tomocerus minor
CCAGACATTACGTGTAATGCCTAGATATTACGTGTGTAATGCCTAGATATTACTGATTACGCTTACGGTAACATAAATATTTTTTATTTGCCCTGGATGTAATGAGAAAAATACTAACTGTCTACAACAAGAAAATAAATTAGAGGTATTTATTTTTAATTTTCAATACCAAAGAAGAAATTGACATAGATTAAATATTAAGGGATAAAAACTTCAGCAGTTTACACTTCCTACTCCATTAAATCTTGATGGGATCTGTGATTGAATGTTTGTTTTACTGTTTTACAGAATCCTTCCTCAGAGGACAATCACTTGTTGGTGGCTCGTATTCCTTATCGATTTCAGGATAAGTAATATACGTGATTTCCTTCCCTGCTACTTGATTCTTTTGAAATCCAGTTCCTCCACAGACTTCCTGATGATCCCCATATCGCATTGTCCTTTGCAAGACACGTATACTCTCTTCAGACCAAGTAAGGGAATCTAAGTATTCAAGAAATCGTCGTCCAGCTAAGTGAGTAGGGGCAGTTATTTCAGGATTGGTAGATGAATCAACGCTAATTAGATCACAATAAAATAAACTATCAATTAAGTTCAAAAGTAGCCATTCACAGTATTTAAGTTTCAAGTTGTCGGCAAACTCACAATCGAACGGCTTCGATACCAAAATGCTGTAAAATGTTATTAAATGGAATATTGCTGCGACAGTTTTCAAGTTGCATACGTGGATAGTAATATAATACAACTTCACACATTTCTTCACGGGTTCCAAAACCTCCGATGACAGTTCCAGGAGGATTGAGCCAAGAGTTGTCGTACGAACATTCTACACCATTTGAAACAATTCAGTAAAAGTTACTAAGACCGATGAATTATTATTATACAATTGAAAACATATTCTTTGTTCAAATACCAATAGCCATTTGATCTCCGGGGAGTAATTTTACCAAAGGAATGTTCCTATTATCCTGGTAATTGTTATCATAGTTGTCATCGTTTATGATCCAGGGAAGCTCTGTTCCATTTCTGAACTGGCGGAATTTCATTTTTTCGCCTACAATGAAAAAATTGTTGCAGTAGCAGGCAAATCATGCCTTAAAACGGATAAAGAGTAAGAGTATAATAACATTGTGTAAATTCGTTTAAATTAAAGATACCAAAGGCGTGAGAGTGGAGCATGACATTGAAAATATCAACACCGCTTTCGGGAATCCATTGTGCTGTACAATTAGAACTACAATGTCCAACGACCATGTAATCCTTTGAGTTCGGTGGAACTACAAAATTATAACTATACTTTTGGCCTATTCGTACGACTCCAGCTTCCGTTGGTCTGAAAAAATAAAATCATTGACACGTTGGAATAAGGAATAGAATTTTAGAAAAACAATTCATAAATATTACACCCATATCTTTCGATATCAAAAAATTGAGGGCATATTTCGTATGACTACCAGACCTTAATTCAGATGTGTAGTAAATTCGAACACCACTTCCAAAATTCACACCAACTTCTTCTTGGGGATTGTCAAAATGACTTTCCATTAAATAATACATGTGTTCTTCCTGGCCAATTGGAAAGCCGACATTTTCTGGCATATGCATTTCCTACGACAAAAAAATGGAATTACGATTTGGGTATTTTATCGTTATCCCGAATCCTCAAATAATTTTGTAAATGCTTTCCTGATAATGTTATTGTTACATGTATCAACAATTTTTTTGACAAAATGCTTGCTATCAAATGTATTGATACGTTACGATGAAATAAACCTTACCACAGATAAATTATTGCAATTTGTATACTCATATTATGCACATAATTAAAAGCATGCGATGAATAATAATAATAAATTAATTGGTTTTTACCCGTCCTCCAATGGTCCAGGTGTAAATCAAATCGACGCAGTAGGCATAAGCAGAAATTTGTCCAGGCAGACGGTTTAGGCAGTCAATTCCACCTTGAACTATATACCGATCGAAAAATTCTTGAGGATCCCTCCCTGTCGGAGCTTTGCATGAATATAGACTCAAATGATGACTATGTTTTTCAGACAACGCTCCCCTTAGTACTGGTCCGAACTGAAATATGTTTACGATATTTTTTAATATCAGTAATTTTCAATTACATATAATTTTCGGAAATTACTCTGTTAAAAACACATAATTTAATTGTAATTACAGCGACGGCGTGTTGATAACCAGAGAATATGGGTGCTTTATGCACTGTACACCAATACGTCGTTTCTTTTGATGGCATCGTCACGTTTGTTATCGCAGCAAAACTTTCGTATCTAAAAAATTAAAATCACAAATTAAATTATAAAAATTGTGTGATAAATGATACCTACATACAAAAATGAGTGCACACTTTGACAAATCTTCCTCCGGGTATGGTTCCGAAAGAATATTGACTGCATAAGTCCCTCTATTTGATCCATGGTATGAAATATTATCGTTTTCTCCGATGGACCATATAAACCTAGTGGTATCTTCAGTTATGACAACGTCATCAGCATCACAAGTATCCAAAGCTCGCGAGAATTTCAGAAAAGTGTGCGTAGGGGACTCATTTGCGACCAGGAGAATCCAATCTTGACTTAGATCCTCTGGAGGAAACCCATTGGTACTTGCATGGCGATCCTGATCACAGATACTTCAGTATTAAAATTTAAAATTACAATTGTGCAATGAATACTAATTATGTATATTATATACTATTTAGTTGCATACTTACAGGTTGCAATTGTGAGTTACACAGATTGGTGTATGTATGTACCAGTTGATGACGTATATACCAGTTCATTTATTTTATTTAATATTTTGAAGAAAGAAAAAATATTTTATGCATTTTTGTATTTTTCAAATACTGTTTCCCATAATAAAACCACTATATCCCGATCATGCGTCAATGTCATAGACGCTTGATGAGCCTCAAATTGTATTTTGTGTTTCCATGTTCCGGGAACATGTATTTACAAGTAGCGTTATTTTTATTTCAAAAAAAGCATTTTATATTTTCAGCAAATACTTTACTATTTTTCTATTTAGTTCCAAAATTTAAATATCTCTTAAAAAAGTGGGATATGAGATATTTCTTATGTCTATTTATTTCACCTGAAATATTTATATGGTATGCACAGAATACCCACTTTTGCAGTTCTATGATATTCTTAGATCCAATTAAAAACATAAATATAGTCAAAAAGCTATACTTACCGAAAAATAAGCGGTTCCATTAGGATATACACCGCCTATAACGATGTCAGCGCCACCCATGCCTCCATTTTTAGAAATTCCAAATCCGACAAATCCCGTTGTCTGCACATTTACTTCAAATGTGACCGTTTTAGCACTTCTATCCACCTCCCAGCTCACAACGAATTTCCCATCTCTTGCCAAATCTTCTGTGCGTTTTGCAAAAGATGATTTTGTTAAGCAAAGAAGAACAACGGAGAGTAAAATCGAAATAAACTTCATTTCAAACATGCGGAATTCGAATCTGATTTCAACAGCGTCGAGAAATGTCTACTTCTGATACAAGAATGCTTATGCTTTTTAATAAACATTTAGACATAGGTAACCTTGTTTAAATATTTATCTTATCTCTGGTTTGGTAATGTTTGATTAATTTAAATAAAGTTATATTCTTGCCATCGCATGTTTACTGATTCATTTTATTTATTTTAAAAACGATATTTTACAAAAAATTGTGGGGATAGATGTCAGTGTCGACATATCCCAATTAGTACTTTTTTCAATTATTTTATAATCGACAATAAATAAATAATAACTTATTGTGATTATTGTGAATATTATTATTACTACTTATCTCGTTTCATTTAACAAATTGCAGACAAATGTGGTCACCAATTCTAAAATACAGATATAGATTAGCTTGTAATTAATTTTTCTTGATTGAAAATCCATATAATCAGGGCATAAACCTCTTTTAAAAGAATTGAACATTATCTGGTAGAAGAAGCATGTATATAGTGTTAGGCACCTACTGATAAAACATGTCCCTTTTAGTTCATTTGAAAGCTCTTTTAATCCCGAATATTTAGTTGGGCATGAATTGGCTTAACTTTTATGTCATCCATTTATTATAAGTACTGGAACGCTGAATGCGAATAATTAACCATCTGCCTGTCTGTACGTGTGTCGATAGCAAAATGTGGTATGTAGATCTCAGGAACCGGAGTAAACAAGAACCTTCAAACCTTTTTCAAAACAAGGCCGGATGCAGAAATAAATTTCATGCTCGAAGCCATAAATACATTTATTGCAGTAATTTACTGCCGCTTTATTTCGCAAAAAATTAAAAAAGGCCAAAAATCGATGAAAAATACCTTTTAAAAATGTTTTCCAAAAATATTCTCTTTTCTCAGTTGGGAGGCTTGAGCCCCCCCCCCCTCTGGAACCGGCTTTATTTCAAAACACTAGTAGGGTCTCTACAAATAACCAATTTATATTTTTTTCCAGTTGAAAACATCTTGAAAGGGACAAATTTTGTTTTTTTATGCTTTCATTTTTAATACAGTGGCAGCACAAAAAGACATGTACTGTATATACTCCACTGTGGTATATTTCACGCATGTGTGATAATTACAGGTAAGTTTGGAGTTGGAATCTCAGCTGGTTCAAACATTTTTTGTCCCAGTACTTAATTATAGCCATTTTGTAATGGTTTATCTTTCTCTACCTACGAAACACTTTGGCTTTGAAAGATTGAGGAGCAACGGTGAATCCTTGTAGAGGAATGGTAGAGGGTTTAGGATGTCCTTGAGGAATTTCAAATTTAAATCTCTGTAGCATCGCCGTAAAGAAACAAAATGTATTTATTCTGGCAACTGGTTCCCCAAGACAGTGACGTTTACCTACAGATTCATAACCCACAGACATTTCAATTTTTTGTATAACTGTAAATTACAATTTTTATTCACTCAATATAAGATGCTACAAACCTGAATGAAAATTAATATACATAATTTACATAAGTGTAAATCATGAAGCATTATAATTTTGAAGCAGTCAATAAATAATATAATATATATGATCCCTTATTACAACTGTGTATAAATAAACAAAAAACTGACCAATCCCAAACGCCATTACACGATCAGACTTGACAAATTTTCCATCTGAATCGAGAAATCTCTCAGGACGAAAGCATTCAGGATCTTTCCAAAATTTCTTATCCATGTGTACAGATGTCAGATTAATTGTGAACATTGTTCCCTAAAATTATAAGTTATATTATTGAAAAAATAATCAGGATCAATTTCATGATTTTAATATTCACGTTTATGCTGTAATTACTTTTGGAATATCGTAGCCGTGAAGTTTAGTGTTTTGAATTGCAGAATGAGGTGCGGAAATAGGAAGAACGTTGGCTATTCGCATTAATTCAGTCATGACAGCTTCAGCATATGGCAAACTGCATTTACAAATAAAATGAAAGTAAGACTTAGAAATTATTTTAAATAGGTTGCCCAGACGGATTCATGCATATTACAATGGTTGATATAAAATGAATTTAATACGATAGTTTTAATACTTAGGTTTGTCGCTGTAAGAAGGAAGTCTTTCTTTTCCAACAATGGTATCCAATTCTTTTTGCAATTTCTGCTGAACTTCAGGATACAAAACCATATAAAGCAATCCAAATGTTAAAGAACTTCCGGTTGTCTCAGCCCCACCACCTAACAAATCCCCGCATATCGCCAACAATTGTTGCTCTAATAAAAAATCATGAAAATTTAATTTAGTTCGCTTTCGAGTATACTTTATTGGTGTTTTATAGAAAATGTTCCTATACAATAAAAGCTATAATCTGTAAATTTGTAAATATTTTCATCATTCCATTCCAATTAAAAGTAAATATATATTGAATAAAAACCAAAACGAATAGATATAAAAGTATAAATTAGTTAAATAATTGACTTTTGATTTCATTAATTAGGCCTACTAAAAAACGTGCTGTTGGATCCACTCTTTCTTTTGTCATCTTCCATCGCATTAAGGTAGACATCAATAAAATCTCTGGAATAATTTTTATCTCTTGTTTTTTCATGTTCCTCAATTATTTCCTGCACACAAAGAAATTGTAGCTCATTATGCAGTTCTGTTCAAGTCTAACTAATTATAATTGTCATTATTAACTAATTATTATCAACTCACATACACACTGTTACTGTAACTTCTTTACTGAGAATTCGGTTGTTAAATGAATATATATGCGTTACAAACTAATTTTTTTATACTTACCTCAATGGCGCCTAAAATTGCTTTTTGTCCAGTGACTAAAGTTTTCCAACCCTTCGAGAAAAATGGAAAGTATCTCAAAAATGGAAAGTCGTTAATGAAACTGCCAACGAGATTTCCAGCTCTAATACTCTCAGTTAGCTTATCGAGTATTCTATTAAATTTTTCATTGTCATATGAGAAGCGTATCCCGCACATTATTGCAAACAGGACGTTGACCACGGATGATCCAAAAATATTGTGGAGGGAAACAACTGAATCTTTGGAATTATCAATTGTCTTTTCAGAATGTGAGAGGCATTCTGAAATTTCTTCGTGAACTAAACCTTCCAAGCTAGATTTCCCAAACCCAAAATCTCTTAAATGACGAAGCGTGAATCTTCGCTGCTCTTTCCATAATTCTCCATTAGCAAAAACTATTCCTACAGAATAAAAAATACAAATATTATTCAACTATTAAATGATTTACACAAAACAGGAATTTTGTGTAATTTCCATTTCATTGTAATAAAAGCTAATAATAAATTAACAAATTGTTTTTTTCTGTATACTCAAGCAGTAAATTAATTTTTACCGAGAGCTCTTCCATCCCAAAGGTGTTTTGCCAGGTAAAAATCTGGCCTGCCAGAAAATTCTTCCCTGGTCATGACTTCATGAACAGCTTCATAGCCGTTGACAACAACATTTAGAGTTTTTCCGAAATAAGCACCACATACAGGGCCGTATTGATCACCTAATTTTATCAACGCAGTTGAGAGAACAGGATCCAGTTTCATTAAATAAGGTCCAGCTCCTACTAGTGGGTAATTTTTAGGGCCTGAAAATACCATGGAAAAGTTTTTTTTATAAAACAACCAGAATGGATATTTATTATCGCTGTGTGTATCATACCTGGAGGAAAATTTTTGGGCCTGGTTCGTTTCAAAAAAACGTACAGAAAGGAAATTGCGAACAAGAGTATTGAAAGTAAAATTTCGAAAATCATTTTTTATTATTTCAAGAAACCTGGACAAATTATGATCCTTTAAAATTGATAATATAAATTTAGAATTAAATACTGTGTGTGTTCAGTAGGAACTTAACAAGAAATAAACAAATAATTTCGTTTGTAAGGATACAGATAATGGCTACTAAGTATACTGGAGTTTATTTTGTGCTTCATCATATATCATATATATAATATGAAAATATAGTAGCAAATTGGTATTGTTAGATATATAAACACTTTTGAAGGACACATTGCATTAAACAGTTAATGACCTAAACATCTCTAAGCGTGAATGCTTTACAATTACAATATGATGTGTCATTCTAAGTCTTTCCAGCACTGGAGCATCAAGTGATGTGATAATTTTTATAACCTTGATAAACTTCATGTGCAGCCAAATCGGGAATATGTCTCGTTTTGCAATAACAGTTGCAGATATATACATTTCATTTCTCTTAGTATTATTACATAATATCAAACGCTACATTGCATTATTATATACAAGCATATATTATTTGAAGCTTTTATATATAAGCTAGTATAATATGCAGGTACCTATATCTATATAAGCACTAATATATCTATAACATTGTGTTATAAAAATAATTAATAGTGCCACACGAAACATGCATCTCTGTTAAATATCTACTTGATATTCTTGTTTTCGTATAACCCAATACCTTTAATTGATATTTATGGACCATAATTTCATTCATACTCAATAATCTATTAATCATTTAACGTAATATTTTGAAATTGATCATTATAATAGTTAAAGTTCCTAATATTTTTTTAAAATCTGAGGGATACTTTTGTTTTAAATGGCTGGGGAGCAGCGGCGAATCCTTGCAGAGGAACAGTACTAGGTTTAGGTTGGCCTGGGGGCACTTCAAATTTAAATCTTTGAACCATTGCAGTAAAATAACAAAATGTGTTCATTCTAGCCAAAGGTTCTCCAAGACAGTTACGCTTGCCTGAAATATAAATTGGTAAAATAAATGAATACCTATGTAAAAGTTGATTAAAATTAACAATTAAAATACATATGCACTAATACTGCACTGGTTACATTATTGTAAAAGGTTTCGATATAATTGACTTGTCAAAGTTTTTTTTAAATCGAAGAGAATTGTCCATTAAAAATATCAAGGCAGATGTTCTTATTTGTTAATGTTATAAATAAATTCTACAAAAGGATGTACCTATTCCAAAAGCCATCACGTGATCGGATTTCACGAATTTCCCATCAACGTCAAGGAATCTCTCAGGACGAAAATTTTCTGGGTCTTTCCAATATTTCTTCTCCATGTGCACGGATGTCAAATTAATTGTAAACATTGTTCCCTAATTGAACAAATTGTTAATATTTCATTAGGAAAGTTGATAAAAGCTAATTTTTGAATATGCATCGTGTGTTTACATTATTCTGAAATACCTTTGGAATATCATATCCTTGAAGTTTAGCGTCTTGCAAGGCGGTATGGGGAACTGAGATGGGAGCAATACTTGCAATTCGAAGTAATTCAGTTATAACTGCTTCAGTGTAAGGTAAGCTACAAGAAAAATTACAATCCAATAAAAATCCTACATTTTTCATTATTATTGAAAACGAAAATGGATTATTACTTTGGTTTGTCAGTGAGAGAAGGCAGACGCTCGTTTCCAACAACATCGACCAATTCTTTATGCATCTTTTCCTGTACCTCAGGGTGGACAATCAAGTAAAGCAATCCAAATGCTATAGAGCTGGCTGTTGTGTCAGTCCCGGCCAACAATAAGTCAGAGCAGATGGCCAAAAGCTCTTTATCTAATATTTTAAATTATTCAATATTTAATTAGTTTAAAATTATTTCAACAAAATCAGTTGCTATATTATATATTGATATGTCCCATTATAGATACTTGTATATTTAATTTATAATTAAAATTTGGCCACTCTGCGTATATTTATGTGGCTTATTATTATAATTTAATTTTTTTTCTATTATGGATTTGGCTCGATAGATAAATTGCATGCTAATTTTCCCGGTTAAGTGCGACTGTTTAATCCCTAAATTTTAGCAAAGAAATATTTAACTATATAAATGAAAAATGTTCTTACGAAAGAACGTGGAATTATTAACGCCTTTCTCTTGCTGTTCCTCAATGGCATTTAGGTAAACATCCATGAAATCCCTGGAGTAGTTTTTGTCTCTGGTTTCTTCATGTTCATCAATTATAGACTACACAAAATAAATATATTTATATAATGAAGTCATCGTGCAACGTTTGGTAAACTATAAATTTTTTACGAGAGAAACAATAAAAAACTGAAGGTTTTAGAAACAGTTGATTTTTTACCTGAAGAAGCTTAGCTAACTCCATCCGACCAGAAATAAGTTTACTCCATTGAGTGGAGAAAAATGGAAGGAATCTTAGAAATGGGAAATCATTGACGAAATTACCAGTTGGATTGCCTGCTCTAAAACTTTCCGCGACTTTAAATATGATTTCGTTAAAGTACTCATCATCGTAATCGTATCTTTTTCCACACATAACTGACCATAGTACATTAACCACTGAGGCTCCAAATGCATCGTGAATAGATAGGACAGAGTCTTTAGATTTGTCAAGATTCTTCTTAAAATGTGCGAGAAATTCAATAACTTCTTTGTGTACTAACTCCTCCATGCTTGCTTTACCAAATCCAAAATCTCGTAAATGACGAAGAGAAAATCGCCGCTGCTCTTTCCACAATTGCCCATTAGAGAAAAATAATCCTAAGTGACAAAATGCATTGTTTTGTTTTAAATATCAAAATTTTTTCATTTTAAATCACAAAGAAATGAATTAATTTTTTAAAGGATTAATAATCAATGATTTTAAACTTACCAAGAGGTTTGCCTCCCCATGCATAATTTACTAAGAAAATTTCTGGTCTTCCAGAAAATTCATCTCTGGTCATCACTTCATGGACAGCGTCATAGCCGTTGACGACGACATTTAACGTCTTTCCAAAATAAACTCCTGAAACAGAGCCATACTGTTCTCCTAGTTTGATTAGCGCTGTTGCAAGATTTGGGTCTAAACCTACTACATATGGTGCAGCACCGACTACGGGATAATTCTTGGGTCCTAAGGATTTACAAAAAATAATCAATCTTTTAATTTAATGAAAATATTGCACAAATATTGATTAAAACCATAATGAACTGAATGGCTCGGAACGAGAAGTCGCAATTTCGACTAGAAATTAAAAAAAATTGGTATACAAAATATCGACATTTTGTGTAGGTACTAAAATTTCAATTTCCATTGACAACCAAAAAGGAAACTGAAATTGAGACTTTTCGTCCAGAGCCTTAAAAAAGTTTAAAAAAATTTACGCTTTTACTATATTTTTGCAGAATGATTTTTTATATTATTAAACATGGATTCAGCTTTGAGAACTGTGCTTTTGATAATTTTGAGTTGGGCTATGCAAAAGAGCACGAAAATTTATTTTAATATTTTTAACTTTGAATATTTAAAGCATACAAACTTATAAAATATATAATAATTTACTATTTAGATACTGGCATCACCGACTATGATGTTCACCAAATTAAAAAAAAATTTCGGGCTCTTCTTCATCTTTTATATAACCAAACTACTTCTTTTAAAAACAAACCTGGTGGAAAATTTTTGGGTCTTGTGCGTCTCAGTGAATGGATGAAAAAGAAAAATGTTGCCGTGAAGAAAAGTATTAAAAATTCGACTAACATCTTTCCAATGTGTGCTTAAGCTGAATTGATTACAAATCAATACTTAAATAAATTTTACTTTACGAAGGCAGTTTTTGTTGTAAATTTGCTAATGGTAAAAGCACAAACTTAAATAACGTATGAATTCCGCATGAAAGCGTATTTTTAAACAATTCGTTCGTTTTGTGTCCACAACTACTGCTATCACTGGTAGTTCACTGATGACTATCCAACCATATCGATGAATGCACAGACTGCAGACTGTCGCCGATGTAAATTCAAGGACAAAGGTATGAAAGCACGTGCTGGTAATCACCTTCTCATTTATACAGTCATTATCGTAATTACAGGATAGCAATGACAAAAGTATTTGAGCTGTATATGTATATCTATATAAAACTTCATTTGATAGTAAGTATACTTATACTGGTATGCTTGGTAATGTTAATATGTAACTTGTTACACAATCAGACGCATTTATGCATTTTGTAGGTTTAAATGTTGACTTTGCTTCACAAAAACACTCGAGTCGAGTAATATGAATTGATTTATACGCTGTAATTTAAATTAAAAATGAACACTTATTATGTGCACCTATGTTGATATTGAGACTGGGATAGATAAAAATTATCTTGAGAGGTTATGGTTCCCAAATTACACATATTTAACCGTTTATACTGTGCTGCCTGAGGTTACAATTACTTGCATGCAATTGTTTTATTCTAGCAAACGTTTATAAACCTTTGGGAAGATGGTTTTGTTTCTGTAAGCATATTAAAAATTGTATGTCAACTAGCCATTCAATCAACAGGTTTGATAGATATTAAAAAGTAGCAACATAGTAAATGTTAATGTTAGCATAAGTACATACGAAACCTTATTGAAAGGCATGACATCGGAATCTGAGCCGTAGACTCTTCTTCATCGTTTGAGTGAGCCATTTCCTAATTCCTAATGATTTTACCTCAAGTCTCAATATAGTTCATATAAAATGCTTGAAAATGTTCTTCATTTTATGAGCAATAAATAAAGTTAAAGGTCGAATAAATGGATGTTCCTTTATCTTTTTTATTTGTTTGACTGCTTCAAGACAGAAGTTGCACATTTGTACACAGTAATCGAAATTCAACGAAAAATAAGTGTAATTAAACATTAGAACATAATTAAACTGAAAAGTTTTGATGGAATAAATGACTTCGTAATATATTGCAGATCCCTTTATTGCCAAAATGCTCCCATTATAAACCAGATCCTTCTATAATTTCATACGTTTTATGAAATTTTCTAACAGCAACCAGGATGTATTTTTCAAATTATATGATTCGTCCTGTTTGACAATTTGTTGTGTATTAGAAATGTTATTTGTTGAAAGAGACGTTTACTAGAAATGATCGTTGTTTGTACATGCGTTTGCCTTTATTTACATTTCAAGTGTTATTCCATTGATTGGATAACACGGAGATCCAACCAAAAAAATTGCTTTTTCTAGGCATATGACTCTTCAAATTATTTTTTAAAGATTTTTTGCATCTCTCATCGCAAGACAACACTCTCGCAACTTCCGTACATTTTGGTACACTCACTAAACATGAAAATCCAAAAGACATCATTTAATAAATGCTGTTGGTATTGCGACAAATAAATATTTCACTTTCTTTTCCAAGATGTTTATTTAAACTGTTACCAATCATTTGTATTTTCTTACAACTATGGCAAATATCGATATATAACATACAAATAGAAATTAGAATAATGCATTGCTATTAATACATGCTTTAACACTTAAATGGACCTTACTGAAGGTCGCCATCGCAATGCAAGAAAAAGACAGTGACCAAAAAAACATAACGTAAAAGCTTTGCAATTACAATCATCATGAGTGAGTCTTTCCAGCACTTCAAATGTAGTGTTTTATAATTT